>CM074441.1:17496630-17689130 GCA_037101425.1 Elopichthys bambusa | reverse complement strand
GTTTCTGAGGTTTTACCTTCACCCTCTACACTCCTCTTCAGTCGCAGGGGCCCCTGGGAGACCAAGTGACTGCCGGTCTGGATGGGAGCCTCTCTTTTGCGATGGTGGTGGGACGGTGGAGCGACTGTGCTGTTGACGCAGCCCTGAGAGCAGCGGGTGTTGGGATTGTTTGCCTCACACAGAATCACTGAACAGCTGATGAACACCTAGAAAGAAAGATAGAGATGATGTCATGTCTCTCTAGAATACTTGATTCTGATTGGTCAGTGACGGCATTATGTTTTTGTATGTCTTCTAAACTGCTTTCATTGTAGTCCAATTAATAATCATTTTTACCTGCTCATGCATTCCAATAAATTGAAAGGCCTGCAGGCCAAAGCGGACCATTGGCTGGTGGCTTGTGTAGAACTCTACTGTTTTATCCAAGATGCACCTGAAGAAAATAATTGATATATAGTAAGTCTAACAGATCCATTTTCCTGTGCTAATTTGTGTCTGAATATCATGATCGATTGTTCTTACCCGTCTTGAATGATTGTGTAGGACGTTTGATAGTTGGGGTCATTGAATGGTGTCGCTACACACGATTCAACGAAAAGCTCAGTGTTGTTGATTGAAGACTGGGATTCAATCTGCATGTAAATCATCTCCCCAAGCTCATACTCTGCTGGATATGCGATCACGTCTATTTCTTGGTAGTAATTTGCTGTTCTGAAGAGCCCAAAGCTGTAGGTGAGAGTTCCAAAGCCTCTCTCTGTGATGGTGGTCGTGTGTCTCTGTGCAGTGAACTCCAGTGAGATGTTGTTTTTCTTCTCAAAACGACATGAGAACTCAATCTCTACCTCGTGTTTTCTGGTAATTATGCTGTTTGGGTCATCAGTTGAGAAAATTTCATTCTTGAAAATTATGTACTGATCATCCTCCTGTAATAAAAAGTGAATTATGAAATATAAACTGCACTTAAAATGTTTCACCCTAATATTTAATTTTTGGCATCATTTGCGCATACCAGTGTCATTCCAACCTAGATAAAGCTAAAAAAGATCATTGAATGCCCAAACTTCTGTTTTCCATACAGTGAAAGTGGATGATAACTGTTGCTAACAACCAAAAAAAAGAAAAAAGAAAAAGAGAAACACACACACACACACACACACACAAATCATATGGACCATATATGATACTTTTTGGTGCCTTTTTTGAGTTTTGTAGCATAAATCTCCATCCACTTTCATTGTTTGGAAAAGACAAGTTCTGCCTAATATCTCCTTGTGTGTTTAATGGAAAACAAAATGGGTTCAGAGGGACATGAGGATAAGGAAATGACAACCATTTCATTTTTTTGGTAAACTGTTCCTTCATTTTGAGTCCACAAGAAAAGTTTTACCTCAATCATGGTACCACAAGCATTGAGGGAAAAGTTTGCCAACACATGAGTGCCATTTGAGTCCAAAGTGCAGGCAGGATCGTTGAGTCGCAGATAGTCTTTGTGGAGCCCGACAGAGTGCAGCTGCTCAATTTCAATGACTATGTTGGTCCCAGTGCAAATCACATTTGCATCCACTGTAAATGCAATCAGTCGTTCAGAATTATTTGCCAAAATTAAATTGTGTTTGTAGTTGTCCCAAATAAAAATGTTAATTACTAACCAGTCTGGTGTCCAACGGTAATAATGACACATCTCATTTCAGACTGATAAATGCTGCTTCTGTAAATAAATATATAAAAAGTAGTATTATTTATTAAATTCAGTTCATGTGAAAGGTTGCTAGTGTAATCCCTCACCCAGGTCCTACTCGTCCCACTCTGTGTGGGCCTCAAACCTGTGTCTCCGGCGTGGGAGTCGGACGCTCTAACAAGGAGGCTAAAGGCCGTAACCTCTAGCGTCAGTCGCTAGAGCATTTCTTGAGACCAGAGGAGTGAGGTTTACTCGCACAGCAACTACTAGCTGGCCTCCGTTACACTCACCCCCCAAAACTCACTCCCATCCAGGTCACGGCACCAATGTAACCCCTCAACCCACTCTGCGCGGGCCTCGAACCTGGGTCTCCGGCGTGGGAGTCAGATGCTCTAACAAGTAGGCTAAAGACTGTAGTGTCAGTCGCTAGAGCATCTCTTGAGATCAGAGGTTTACTCCCACAGCAACTACTAGCTGGCCTCTGTTACACTCACCCCCTAAACCTCACTCCCATCCAGGTCACGGCACCAATGTAGCCCATCTAGTTCGCACCTGCCTGCTCCAAGCGGGATGCGAACCCGGGCCCGTTCACATGGGAGGTGGGCACTCTAACACGGAGGCTAAAGATCGCAGTCTCTAGCGTCAGTCGCTAGAGCGCCTCTTGAGTTCAGGGGAGTGAGGTTTACATGCACAGCTCTTACTAGCCTACGTCTGTTACACTAGCTGCTTTCAAATAGGATAAATAGTTTACCCACCCACTCGTGCTCTCAGCAATGAAACACACAGGGAAATGATCCCCGAGATCGTTCCTCGTTGGTGTCCATCTGATGGCATACTCTCCAGTACTCAAAGCATGCTTAGTTATATTCAGAGGACCACTGATAATGACATCAGAAACCCTGGGAATTAAAAAAAATATTTTATACACCCATTTAATAATCAAAATAACATTATATTTTCTTTAACATTGTGGGCATTAGGTCTAATTCACACATGAGCCCTCACGTTGAATAAGCTGCTGCAGCCTTAACCCGAATTTCCAGTTCACGGAGTGGCGTAGCTTGGATTTCTTCTCCGTTGTGTGGAGTTGGCGACACAAAGTGAGGTATGTAATGTCCCTCAGTGCAGGAAGGAGCGGCTGAATCAACTGCAATGATTCAAATCAGAAAGACATGCATTAGGCACACTGATAACACTAATATGAGGATCTTGTGTTTTTGTTTAGCTAATCATTGAGAAAGCCTTACCGAGAAGACTGAATTGCAGAGGAATCTTGCTGAAAGGTTCATAAGAACGCTGATGTGAAGCTATGGTAGTCGTGTACTGTTGTGGTGAGCTTGTTGTTGTGGTTGTGGTTGTGGTCTGCAGCCACCACCACCACTGGGATGTTGTCGGTGGAGCTGTGGTCGATTGTTGCTGGTGCCACCACCACCATGGCGTAGTTGTAGGTGGAGCTGTGGTCGATTGTTGCTGGTGCCACCACCACCATGGCGTAGTTGTAGGTGGAGTTGTGGTCGATTGTTGCTGGTACCACCACCACCATGGCGTAGTTGTAGGTGGAGTGGTGGTCGATTGTTGCTGTTGATACCACCACCACCACCATGGTGAAGCAGAGCTTGTACTTTGTTGCCACCATGGTACATTTGTGGTACTTTGTTGGTAATACCATGGGTATGCTGTTGAGCCTATTGACCTTCTGTATCTTCCGTTCAGAGAACATCTATAAGAGCTGGAGCCATCAGTATAGGCCAGAGTGGTGTGTTTCCTTGGGAAGTCCTCCAGAATCAGCTCAAATCCGTAGACGCCTGTGTTGTAGGTATAGCTGTAGTCTAGTGTACAGGCACCCTAATGAAAAATTGAGATGTTCATTATAGTGTATGTTAATTTTTTTTTTTTTTTTCTAAACTGGCAGCTTTTACTGAGTGGATTAGTAACCAGATTGATGAAAAAAGCTACCAGAATATCCTAATGATGTGGAAATAAAATGAAACTACAAAATAACATAATCTGTTGTGTATATATATAATTTGTATAGTGAGGTGCTAGAGTTACAAGACTCTATTTCTATGAATGCAGCGTGCAGAACAATAGCTGTTAAGCGCATTGATCTGTCTTTTTAATGCAGCTTTTGTATTAATTTACTGTTGAGCGAGTAGAAGTAAACAACCAAACTGGTTCGCATGTAGCACTGAAAAGTCTGATCTGTTCTAGTGAATTAGTGCGTCTTAAACTGTCCTTCTCTCATTTTTAGCTTTGGAAAAATTCATTCTAGTACATTGTTTCATTCTAAATGGCTCTCTTTCTATGTAGCATTGGAAAATCTTATTCATTCTAGCAAATCAGTTCGTTCTAAACAGTCACAAGGTGCGTCCAAAATCCCATACTGTATAGTAGGTAGCTTTGGTTTGAAATTACTATGTGACTTACTTCCTTTTTGGTATAAGAATGTTTTTGTTTCACTTATATTTAGTATAAACATATCACACAGATATATTTCACTAAGATCCACCCACATGGTGATTTCTGGCCTCGCCACTGGTTCATATTGCCAATATAAATCAATAAATGTCAGTTATCACAGCAAATTATTTTGTCTGTTTCTTACTTGATTTACGTTGAAACCACTTGGCTGGTCACATGTGGCACATTCAACTTGTTGCTGATTTCCATATCTGCATCTGACCTGGTCACCATCTGGGTCATAGGCCATCAGATGGTATGTACGAGGACAGTTTCGGGGAACACTAATGAAAAAATATATAGATAAAACAATCAGATTTTGTTACTAATTTAGAAAAAAAGATCATGTCTCTTTTTTTGCATTCTTAGGTCTATTAATCTTGTTCATAGAAAACTACATTCAATAAATATAAGGGTTACCGTAGAAGTTGTAAAATAGTTGTGACAGGTGATCGGTTGGGTTGATTAGTATCAGCTCTTATGCCTAGATCTACGTGTGTTTGGAGAAACCAAAAATCAAGACTGTTCACAGTGGGCACCCAGCAGCATGAGGAGTCCCTGTGATGTAATGGTGCATTGAAGATTATGATGAATGGACAATTCAATATTTCAGTTGCTGTACAATGATTTAAAACTGATTGAATTACTTACTGAAGGTCAAAGGGTGTGTTTCCATAGATGTTTCTTGTGACAACAGTTTCTGTTTGGCACCAGCTGTTGGTATAAGCACTTCGGCCATTAGAGCTGCTATCGATTTGACCTTGTCCATTAGTGTATTCATTGCCACAATTCCCGGAGGCGCAGTACCACCAACTATAATCACACCAGTCATAGGTTCGCTTGATTCGAAACTCAACCTGTTGACAGAACAATAACAGAGTTAGAACACTTATTGGTAGAGTTTTTATTTATTTATTTATTTATTTTTTGCTGTATTGATGCATTTATTTTTTTATATTTAGGTGTAAAATAGACCAGTCAGAAATACTCTTCACCAATAAATATTATTACATTATTTTAATCAGTTCTCATCTATTTTTTTTTAAATAAAATTGTTACTTTCACCACTTGATTTATTTCCATGATTGCTTCTCCCCATCGTTTGATGCACTTCAATACATGTTTTTGTTTTTAATTTTATTTTACTATTTGCACTATGAACTAACATGAGAAAAAAAAAATTAAATAAAATAAAATATACAGCTAATGCTAACAAACAATACTTTATTGTAGTGTGACCAAATAATTATTAAATTATTAAAAAATAATTTAAAATAAAAGAAAAAATAATTCTAAACTATATTACATTAATTCTAAAAGACATTACAACCACTTTATTAAAAAAATAATAATTTGATAAATAAAAAGCAGTGTCATATAATTTGTTTTTTATGTGAATAAGAAATAAATTCTCACCCTCATGCTCCCATCTGCATTGGCTCCTTTAGGGCTGAAGGTCACTGAGCCTCCATAATGGTGTCCTGCTGAAGCAATGGACACCAGAAGCAGAAGATTCAAAAGTAGTGCTGAGGACATCATGGTACCTGAGACCTTGAGCTCACTCTGCCTGTGAAGTGCACCCAGGCATCTGCTTTTATACATCTCAGGTGAGCAGAAATTCAGGGATGGGTTGAATTGCTAAGTAATGCATTGAATCACACACACACACATACACACACACACACACACACACACACATACATACATACAAACAAAAATAGAAAGTAGTTACTTGCTTACTTGCTGAGAAGTCACATGGTTCAAATCTGAACCTAGACACTGATCTGACTGAATTTGCAAAAGCACACACCTGTAAAGTATTCCATTGTCATGAGTGTCCACTAGGGGCAAGCTGGTCTTAAAAAAATACTAACTGCTTTCAATCTTTTATTGCACAGTTTCAGTGCCAAATATGGTATTACATATCTAACATTAGTTAGGAAATAGAAAATATCATTGAAAATAATGGATATCAGTGAGTTTTAGTTTATATAATTTAGGTGGCTTAGTGAATATCTTTAGCTCTGTTGTCCATTTTCCTGCCAGCACTCGGTCATAACAATGACCTGACTTAAGACCTCAATCTATTTAGATAATACCAGTTTGTTTTCTCAAATGCCACCTGCTTTACCCACAGTGCAGTGAAAGAGCAAATCTCAAACACAAAGTTTACTTCAGACTTAGAAAGGTGCTTGATGATGATTTATAAAAGTTGGAATAATAGAACTGCATTCAACTCATAATCATATGTCAAGCTTGAGGGGAAAAATGTTTTTGTTTTGATTTTTTGCATGACGGATGTGTCAGTGATGAAAACAATGTAAACCAGGTAAAACCTGTAATTTGAGAATTCCAGGTTAGACAGGTAAAATATTCTTTCACTATCGATTACACAGAACTAAACATAATTAGGCCTGAAATAACCAGCAAAATAAAATAAATTAAAATTCTGGACATTCCATGAAAATCTGTGAAGATGAAATCTTTTTTTTTTTATTGGATAAAATGTATCCAGTTTTATTGTCAGTAAAATAATTGTTGTTTTATACGTTTTTGGATGCCAAGAAATGCTGATTATAAAATGTACACAATCAATAAAATCTATAGTTTAATCTATATATTAAATCTATAGTATAATCTATCACAATCTATAAAATGTACACTGCTTCTACTACTCTCACTTGTAAGTCGCTTTGGAGAAAAGCGTCAGCTAAATGACTAAATGTAAATATTTCATGACATTAAACACTCATTTTACAGAGACAAACCTCATGACCTTTGTTCTCAGATTGGTCTATAATTGTGCCATCTATGTCAGATTTACCCTCACCTAAACGGCACATAAAACCAAAACAAACTGTTGTTGGTCATTATACAGTATGTTAATCAGGCTATTTATTTTATCTAGTGGGCAGTTTGTGGTCAGAATAAGTTAGTTGATAGTCAAAAAATCTGGCTACATGAGACGTCCTGTGAGCTGACAAATCGTCCTAATTCCTTGCATTAAATTACATGGACTTTGCTAGAATAAAATATTTGGGATTTTCTGTGTTCGTGACAGAAGTCTGAGCTCTAGTTTTGAGTATATGCTGTTCAGGTTATCATCTGAGCAGTACGGAAACTGATGAATGCATTTCCTCATGGTGACTAATGCCCAAGGGTTGGTATACCTTAAACATTATAATGACAAGAATGCTTGTTCTGTGTCCTACCCAACCTTGTTAACAATGTATCTGTTATTTTCACTTTAGTTTAACATTAGTTACCTGTTCAGGTGCAGTGTTGTCATAGAGTAACGCATATAATGTGACCAGTCAGCATTGTCAAAGGTTGCACGAGATGTATGTATTGATTGTTTGATTCATTCATTCATTTACTCATTCAAAGGCACCTAAGTATTGCATTCAATCTACAAAAAAAAAAAAAAAAAGGTTTAAGGTTGTTAACATTTGTTAATGCATTAGCTTTCAGGAGCTTTAGGCTACCTACTTGATCCACTACTGTTTTCATGTTTTGCAATAGTTGTTTGTAAAAAAAGGTAGTTGTAACCTTTTATCTTAGAATTGCAAGATTTAAACTCATAATTGCATTTAGTCACAATTCAGACTTTTTCTCAAAATTGAGAGTTTAGATGAACAATATCGGAAAAATATTAATGAATATCCTGACACATCCAAGCTTTATAATGGCAGTAAGCGTTACCAAACGAGTATGAGCTGAAGAAAGTGTCTCATCCACATCCATCATAAACATACTCCACACATCTCCGCGGGGTTAATAAAGGCCTTCTGAAGCGAAGTGATGCATTTGTGTAAAAAAAAATAAATCCATATTTAACAAGTTATGAAGTGAAGTATCGAGCTTCCGCCAGATCGCCTTCCGTATTCTACTTAACTTCTGCCATTTTACACTTTCTTCGTAACTTCAATATGGAAGGTGGTCTGGCGGTAGCTACATATTTTACTACATATCTTGTTAAATATGGATATTTTTTTTTTCCCACAAATGCATCGCTTCGCTTCAGAAGGCCTTTATTAACCCCCCAGAGTCGTGTGGAATACATGTTTATAATAAATGGATGTGGATGGAGACACTTTCTTCAGCTCATATTCGTTTGGTAACACTTACTTTGGTAACATTATAACATTATAAAGCTCGGATGCGTCAGGATATTTGTTAATATTTCTCCGATATTGTTCATCTGAAAGAAGAAAGTCATATACACCTAATGTTCATTTAAAAGTGAACTAATCCTGTAAGATTAAGTTACAAAACGTGGCTAATCTAACGAAATACATTACAAATTACTTTTTAAAGCATGTATTTTTGTAACCTCTAAGCTAGTGAAATACATTTTAAAAGTAACCTACCCAGCTCTGTGAGTAGCAGCATCAAATCCTTGTATGGTCTATAATATGCCTGCTACATAGAAAGCAGGTGTGTTCATGCTGAAAAGAATGACAATAATTTAATTTAATAAAAAAGGCATGCTGTAGGCAATATAGTGAATAACGCCTAATTAAACTAGATTTCTGGTGGTGTGTGACTTATTCTGAAAATCTGCAGTCGGAAATGGTGCAGTTATTTTGCACACTCACACCCTCATGTTTGCCTGAGGCACTTAGTCATGTGTAAACCTATATGTAGGATTTTAGTAACACTTTATTTCGATAGTCCAACTGCATGTCAACTACCAGTTAATAGAGTATTAGTAGACTGTCTTATACTCTAATGAGAGTTAGTTGACATGTAGTTGCAAATTAATGCAAGTTAGCTGACATGTAGTTGCGAAGTAACTTATAGTTAGTAAAATATCTAAAGTGGTCTATTGAAATAAAGTGTTACCTAAGTTTTTTTTATTTATTTTGAGACTAACCACACTTTTCTCACATCATAATTTATATTTTATAGATTCTATTGTTCATTGTTAATTCCTTTTCATTCATAATGTCATAATTTGTACAACTTTAAATGTATACATTTTATAGGTAGAAATGAAAAAAAACGAGATTATAAATGTTGCAAAAGTGTTGCTCATTGTCAGTTAATGATACCTAAATGAGACAACAAATTGAACCTTACTGTAAAGTGTTGCTCAAATACCAATGCTTAAAACTTTGGCTCCACTTTATGATTTGCTCTCTCTAGAAGTTTCTGGAAAAATTTCATGGCAACCTACTGTAATTCAACGGATATTAGCTGCTATGTATCAGAATTCTTTAATCAAATGCGGTTGACAGTTTGCACATGGGTGTGCTACATACTAGCACACCCATGTGTTTTAGCTTCTCTTTCAATTCTACAGTTCTGATAGTCTCGATGGACAACGTTGATCACAGTCACAGGTTTTTATTTGTGAACACTGAAACTGGACAATAACAAGAACAATTTTTGAACATGTAGAAATTCGACAAGTACTGCCACAATTCATTCACTGCCCATCTGATGTGTAAAATGTCTAAAAGGCTGCAACAATCAGTGCTTTTAATGAAGAACTGCATTTGTCAGACAATAATTTAATAAAAATGCTGTAGGATATATGAATAATGAGAACTAGATTTCTGTTGGTGTGTGAATAATCCTGAAAAACTGCACACGGAAATGTCCCAGTTATTTCATAAATTCATCCCTTCAAGCTTGCCTGAGGCACTCAGTCACGCATAAACCTGATAACAAAATAAAGTAGTACATAAAATAAGATGGTTCTTTGAAGGTTCTTTACTGTTCTATTTAGAACCGCATGACCCTGAAGAACCCTTTACATGCTGAAATGGTCCTTTTTGTAAGAGTTTAGGTTCTTTTTCCCACCTTCTGTATCTGTAACTGTAAAAAATAGCCACATCATTACTGGTTTTCTGTAGCTTACCCATTCAATTACATAGACTGTCAACACACTCTCAACAGGTAAATGATTTATTTCTTAAAATGTCTACAAATTTTAACTTTCAAATTGTAACTGGTTTCCTACCAATCACCTTTATTACACTATTGAGGTCCTATAGCATGGTTATTTATGGAACATTATAAAAAAGTATTTAGCACCAAAAAGGGTTCTGCTATTGTTACAAGCCGAAGAACCCTAATTTGGTACTGTTTAGAACCAGTTTTCTTTAGAGTGTAGTAACTTAATTCACGTAACTTTACGTTTATTCTGCTTAATTTTCAGTTACTACTACTTAATTTTATTGCGTTATGTATTTAAAAAAATTCTGTTTTTCTTTGTTAATTCCCTTTCATTCATAATGCCATGATATAACTGAAGTACGGAAAAACGTAACTGGTGTCGCGTCAGTTCCGTAAGTTGAATAGGTAAAGCATAGGACATACAGCTTAAGCTTTTTGAAGAATACGGAAGGTGGTCTGGCAGAAGCTAGATATTTTACTTCATAACTTGTTACATACAGATATTATTTTTACACAATGCATTGCTTCACTTCAGAAGGCCTTTATTAACCCTTGTGTGGAATATGTTTATGATGGATGGAGGCACTTTCTTCAGCTCATACTCGTTTGGTAACGCATACTGCCATTATAAAGCTCGGATGGGTCAGGATATTTATTAATATTTCTAAGATTGTGTTCATCATAAACAAGAAAGTCATATACACCTAGGATGGCTTGAGGGTGAGTAAAGCTTGGGGTAATTTTCATTTGAAAGTGAACTAATCCTTTAACCAAGACAATAAATCCTGCAAAAGTGTTGCGCATTGTCAGTTCATAATACCTAAATGCATGAACTAATATTAAGAAATTGAACCATATTGTAAATTGTTACTTAAATGTCAATGCATATAACTTAGACTCCACTTTATGACTTGTTCTCTCTAGCAGAACTCAGAATGAAGATTCCGGAGAAATTTCACAGCAAACCATTGTAATTTAACAAAAATACCTGCTACTGTACGTGTCAGATTTCTTCAGCATAATTGAATGCTATTGACAGTTTGCATATGGATGTGGATGTGCATTGATGTCATATAACTATATTCATTTGTACAACTTCAAGTGTATACATTTTTTAGGCATGTAACTTGGACTCTTTATGACTTGTTCTTTCTAGCAGAACTCAGAATGAAGAAATTTCACAGCAAACCACTGTAATTTAACAACTATATTGTCGATATTTGCTACTGTACGTGTCAGATTTCTTCAGCACAATTGAATGCTGTTGACAGTTTGTACATGGAAGTGATACATAGCAAATGGAACAATGGCTGGTAAGTAAATGGCAGATAAACAGTCTCTAGAATAATAACTTGGTTGCAGGTGTAGTGAATTAACTCAAATAGGAAATATTAATAATATTTATAACTCATTATGATTATTAATTATGACTAATTATGAATATTTGAATCAGTTAATCAGATTAACTTGATGTAGCAACATTAAAATTATAATCAATCAATCAGTTCATTCTGTGAACACTCAGTATTGATTATTAATTAATTCTAAGAGAAGGGTATTTTTCATTGTCATAGAAAAATAATTCTTTTTTTTAGCATTTACAGTGGTAATAGGATCTAAATCATTTAAGAGCCAATTTATTCCCAGATGGGGAGTCTATGGAGAAGCCAAAAACCAGGAAAGAATCAAGTCAAGTCAAGTCAAGTCACCTTTATTTATATAGCGCTTTTTACAATGCCGATTGTGTCAAAGCAGCTTTACAGTGATAACTGGTATATAATTTTGGCTGCACAGCAGCTCTTAAAGAAAATGGTGTCAATGCAGGCAGATGCAAAGCACTGTTGAATATCAAATGTCAGATGTCAAGTGTCCCCAACTAAGCAAGCCAAAGGCGACAGCGGCAAGGAACCCAAACTCCAACAGGTGACATCAGGTGGCAAACAGGTGGCAAAGAGGTGTTAAAATGGAGGAAAAAAAACCTTGGGAGAAACCAGGCTTAGTCAGGGGGCCAGTTCTCCTCTGGCAAACAGTGCTTTGTTTATGATTCAGGTAGCTATCATAAGCCTGATAGGATCGCAACATGCAAAGTATTTATTCCAGTTCAATCCAGTTGAGGATCGTATTCATCATGCCGGTATGGATGGTTTGTTGAGGAACTGTGCCACTGGCTGTCGATGAGGCCTTCTCAACGGATGATCTAGTTGACTCAATCTTGGCTGATACTTCAGGGGTGCATTGTGGTCGTGTCAAGGCGTAGGTCCTTAATCTCACCTGGATATGGCCCGGATCCGGTTGACTACGGTAAACCTCGGGATAAACAGAAAGACTAATATTAGCATAGATGCCATTCTACTTCTGATGTAATGAGTACATCTGGTGTTATAGGCAGTGTTCCCGGTTCCGGCTGACCTAATTTATGCAGCCTAATAATCCTTTAACGGATTTGAAAAAATAAACTGATAATGTGTTATGTGCATGCCAGGTTAAAGAAAAAAATTTTTAGTCTAGATTTAAGATGACAGAGTGTGTCTGCTTCCCGAACAATGCTAGGAAGATTGTTCCAAAATTAATTTTGTGAATTAGTAAGTTTCGTCAGGGCGCGAAGAAATATAGAGCTGAATATCATCAGCGTAACAGTGAAAACTAACGTCTCGGTTACGACTTTAACCCTAGTTCCTTGAAGAGGGAACGAGACGTTGCGTCGAGAAATTGACGCAGTGGGAACGCGACGCGTGATGTCGTCATGAAGCCTGTGTGAAATCCGTCCAATGGTGTGACGAGACGTCAGATGCGGGTGACGTCACGACCAGGAAGCTATAAAGCACACTCAAACAGAGCAACGCTAGCTTAAAGTGTCTGAAGTAAGCGCTGACAGGCGTGCCGGAAGTATGGCAGGGCGACGCAACGTCTCATTCCCTCTGCAGGGAACTAGGGTTACAGTCGTAACCGAGATGTTCCCTTTCAAGGGAACTTGCGTTGCGTCAAGAAATTGACGCTGTGGGAACGTTAATACCCACGCAGCCATAGTTACCAAGGCCTGTCTAGTGTGAATCGTCAGCACCAGAGAGAACCCGGGCTCCGGGGGAGCTAAGGTCAAGGTCATAGAACCTGACGAATGTGTGCGGCGAGGACCAGCCTGCCGCATCACAGACGTCCTGTAAAGAGGCTCCCGAGAAAAGAGCTTTAGAGGCCGCCATACTCCTAGTAGAGTGGGCTCGAACTGCTAAAGGTGAAGGCAGTCCGGCCGACTCATAAGCAAGTGAAATAGCCTCGACTATCCACTTGCTCATCCTTTGCTTAGATGCTGGGGCCCCTTTGCTAGGGGACCCGAAGCAGATGAACAGCTGTTCAGATTTACGCCACAGGGCAGCTCTGTGGACGTAGGCATCCAAAGCCCGAACAGGGCAAAGCAAATTGAGGCGTTCCTGGTCTGAATTCCTGAAAGGAGGAGGACAGAAGGCCTGCAGTACGATAGGCCTGGCCTCATTAGTGGGGACCTTAGGGACGTAACCAGGTCTGGGATGAAGGAAGGCTTTCACCATACCAGGTGCAAATTCCAAGCACGAGGGGGCAACCGAAAGGGCCTGCAAATCTCCTATTCTTTTTAGGGAAGATATAGTGAGGAGGAACAGCGTTTTGAGGGTCAAAAACTTGACTGGAACCTCCTCAATGGGCTCAAAGGGAGCTAGGGAAAGGCCTTGGAGCACCACGGCCAAATCCCAAGCCGGAACCCTCGTGCGTACCACAGGCCTCAGCCTCAGGGTGCCACGGAGGAAGCGAGTAATAAGAGGATCTCTACCAAGAGAAGAACCAGCCAAAGGTGTGTGGTAAGCCACAATGGCCGCCACGTAGACCTTCAGGGTAGAGGGAGATAATCCTGCAATGAACCGTTCCTGCAGAAATTCCAGGACCGCACCAACAGGACAGGAAACTGGGTCTAACTGACGACCACTGCACCAAGAAGTGAAAAGCTTCCGCTTCAGGGCATATAAGTTCCTCATGGAGGGAGCTCTAGATTGAAGAATGGTCCCTACAACCTCAGTTGAGAGACCAGAGTTTATGAGCTGGGCCCCCTCAGAGGCCAAGCCCACAGGTTCCAGAGTTCGATGTAATTGAGAACACGAATGCCCTGGAGACGAAGTGGTGCCAGGGCTGCATCCATACACTTGGTGAATGTGCGGGGTGATAACGCTAGGCCGAATGGAAGAACTCGATATTGGTAAGCTTTGCCCCCGAAAGCAAACCTCAGGAACTTCCTGTGATGAGGAAGGATGGAGATATGGAAGTATGGAAGTATGCGTCCTTGAGGTCGATCGTGACAAACTAGTCCTCGGACCTGATCTGTGACACGATTTGAAGTTAACATCTTGAATTTGAGCTTCATAACTGACTGGTTCAGCTGAAGCAGATCCAAAATGGGACGCAACCCACCATCCTTTATTTTGGAACAATAAAGTAACGGCTGTAGAAACCGTTCTCTCTGTCGGAGGGAAGTACATAATCTATGGCTCCCTTCTCCAATAGAGTTTTTACTTCTTGTTCCAGAACCAGAGCCTGCTCGGGGCCCACCACGGTGGGTAGGACCCCCATTAACCTGGGTGGGCGAGACCCAAACTGAATGGCATAACCTTTTTCGATTGTACGCAGGACCCATTGAGAAATATTTGGCAGTAGCTTCCACACTGTCAGATATTCTACTAAGGGAACCAGTCTCTCGAGACTGGCCTCTGGTGTTTTTTGAACTACCAGCTCGGCGCCCTGAGGCAGCGCACCGGCAGGGGGCAACCGAACTGATCGCTCTGAGACCCTCCTCGGAGGGGGCGAACATCCCAGCACCGCTACGTTTCCGGGCGGACACTTGGGTGAATGTTCGCTGGGGACCGCTGCGCCCTGAAACACACGAGGTGGCAGGGTTGGCAGAACGGCCCCCTGAGGGCACCGTGTGCTGAGGTGAAAACCACTTCCCTTCGGAGGGGGCTGCCCTCAGGGTCCTGACACAGATGGCGTCAGGACTTTTTCCCCGCAGCCTTCTTGGCGATAAGGACGGTCCTCAGATTTGAAGGCTGCGGTTGAGAGCGCCCACCCGAGCTCCCGTGTCTCTGAGGGGGAGTGCGGGTCACAACCTCCACCAGCTCCTCATAGGCAGGAGAGTGGGATGGCGAGTCCTCACTTTCCACCACATCGATGCTCTCCACATCCAACTCCTCAGAGCTGGACACGTTGAGCACCGGTGCTTCACCCAGTGTGGAAGGAACCGCAAAGCGTGCTTCCAAAGCACTGGACCTATCAGGTGAGGGCTGAGATAAGGCAGGGCCCATCTCAAACCCCTCTGATAAGTCCATTTGCGATCCCCAAGATCTGGATCGGCGCTGTGCCTCGGCAGCAGCGGGACCCGCCAGGCGGGAGCGGAGCGTCCGTAAAGGAAGCAGATCGCAATGCCCACACCCTCGAGTGCTGACCGTGCGTGCTTCGCTCCCAAACGAGCCACACAAAGATTGTGTGTATCCCCACCTGTGATGTAACGTGGGCAGGGATGAACGCACGGTCTAAATTGCTTGTCCGCCATAATAATGATAATGATAGAGACAGTACAACACCAAATAAGACAAACGAGATCACACAAAGCGCAACTGAAGACACAGAAGCTCTGTTTGAGTGTGCTTTATAGCTTCCTGGTCGTGACGTCACCCGCTTCTGACGTCTCGTCACACCATTGGACGGATTTCACACATGCTTCATGACGACATCACACGTCGCGTTCCCACAGCGTCAATTTCTCGACACAACGCGAGTTCCCTTGAAAGGGAACTCCATGCTTCCTAATGAAATCTCCCAAGGGTAGCATGTACAGAGTGAACAGCAACGGTCCTAGTACTGAGCCTTGCGGTACTCCATATTGAACTTGTGATCGATATGACATCTCTTCGTTTACTACTACAAACTAATAACGGTCAGATAAGTATGATTTGAACCATGACAGTGCCATTCCAGTAATGCCAACATAATTTTCGAGTCTATTTAAAAGAATATTGTGATCAATAGTGTCAAATGCAGCACTAAGATCCAGTAACACTAATAGAGAGATACAACCACGATCTGATGATAAGAGCAAATCTCTAGTAAATCTCTTTAGTAACTCTAATGAGAGCAGTCTCAGTACTATGGTACGGTCTAAATCCTGACTGGAAATCCTCATAGATACTATTTCTTTCTAAAAAGGAACATAGTTGTAATGATACTGCCTTTTCTAGTATTTTTGACAGAAAAGTGAGATTTGAGATCAGCCTGTAATTGACTAATTCTCTAGGATCAAGTTGTGGTTTTTTAATAAGAGGTTTAATAATAGCCAGCTTAAAAGTTTTCGGTACGTATCCTAGTGATAAAGATGAATTAACGATATTAAAAAGAGGATCTATGAAGCATCTCTTTCAATAGCTTAGTCGGTATAGGGTCTAACATACATGTTGTTGATTTTGATGATTTAACAAGTTTAGACAATTCTTCCTCTCCTAAAGCAGTAAATGAATTTAATTTTCCCTCAGGGACACTACAATGCACTGTCTGACGCGATACTGTTGTAGACGGTTGCATGGTTATAATTTTCTCTATTGTCAATCTTGCAAGTAAAGAAGTTCATAAAGTCATTACTGCTGTGCTCTTTGGAAACATCAGAAGCTGAAGCTTTATTTCTTGTTAATTTAGCCACTGTATCAAATAAATACCTAGGGTTGTGCTTATTTTCTTCTAAAAGTTTTGAAAAATAGGCAGATCTAGCAGTTTTTAAGGCCTTTCTGTACTCAATCATTCTCTCTCTCCATTAAAAGGTGGCCTGTCTAGGTTTGCAAAATCTAGTTTTGTTTTCTTCCAGCTGTGCTCCATTTTTCTGGCTGCTACCTTTAGGGCCTGAATGTGCTCATTGTACCATGGCATTGGATTAATTTCCTTAATCTTTTTTTTAAATGCAAAGGAGCAACTGAGTCTAATGTGCTGGAAAAGACAGAGGCAATAGTTTCTGTTGCAACATCAAGGTCTTCTAAGCTGTCTGGTATGCTAAGGCGATGAAACTGATCAGGAAGATTATTTATAAAGCGATCTTTAGTGGTAGAAGTGATGGTTCTACCATATTTATGGCAGGGAGGCAGTTTAGCAGCATTGACTAAATGTAGTATACACGAGACTAGATAATGATCTGAGATGTCGTCGCTCTGCTGCAGAATTTCAACGGCATCAATATCGATTCCATGTGACAATATTAGATCTAAAGTATGATTATGACAATGAGTGGGTCCTGACACGTGTTGTCTAACTCCAATAGAATTTAGAACGTCTGTAAATGCCAATCCCAATGCGTCTTTTTCATTATCTACATGGATATTAAAATCACCAACAACAAGAGCTTTATCTGCAGCTAGTACTAACTCAGATAGAAAATCAGCAAATTCTTTGATAAAGTCTGTATGGTGTCCTGGTGGCCTGTATACAGTAGCCAGCACAAATGTCAACTTACATAATGTTACATAATGTACCATCACTTCGAAGGAATTATATTTGAAAGACTTTTGACTAACTGTAAATATTACTATAAATTACAGCAACATCTCCCCCTTTGCCTTTCTGACGAGGATTGTGTCGATAATCGTAACCTTGAGGGCTAGACTCATTTAAAGTAATGTAATCGTCTGATTTTAGCCAAGTTTCTGTCAAACACAGCAAATATAGATTATTGTCTGTGATATCATTTACAATAAGTGCTTTTGAAGAAAGGGATCTAATATTTAACAACCCAAACTTTATCATTTGTTTATCAGTATTATCTCTATTTTTTATTTGTTGAACATCAATTCAATTTTTACCATTAAATGGGTTTGGAAGTTTTTTGTTTTTACTAATTCGGGGTACAGACACAGTCTCTATGTGATAATATCTAGGTGTATAGTTTCTATGTGTTGGGAATTATCTGACTTCTGTAACGCGAGGCAGCTAGCAGACAGTCGGTTTAGCCAGTCTGTCTGCTTCCTGACCTGGACCCCAGTTTGTCATATTTCAGCTCTAAGACTATGTGCCATATTACAAGAGAGAAGAGCAGCACCATCCCAGGAGGGATGAATACCATCTCTTTTCAACAGGTCAGGTCTCCCCCAGAAACTTTTCCAAATGTCTATGAAACCTATATTATTCTGCGGACACCACTTAGACAGCCAGCCATTGAGTGATGATAATCTGCTAACTATCTCATCACTCCGACGAACAGGAAGGGGACCAGAGCAGATTACTTTTCCTGACATTGTACTTGCGAGTTCACACACCTCTTTAATGTTAATTTTAGTGATCTCCGACTGGCGAAGTCGAACATCATTAGTGCCGACGTGAATAATGATTTTAGAATATTTACGATTAGCATTAGCCAGCACTTTTAAATTTGCTTTGATGTCAGGTGCTCTTGCTCCCGGCAAACATTTGACTATGGTGGCTGGTGTCTCTATTTTCACGTTCCGTGTAATAGAATCGCCAATAACTAGGGCACTTTCAACAGGATTCTCAGTGGGTGCATCACTGAGTGAGGAAAACCTGTTTGATGTTCTTATTGGAACGGAAGAGTGGTGTTTTCCGCGGCTAGGCTGCCTCACTGTTACCCAAGTGCCCTGCTGCGCGGTATCTGAAGCCCTTAAATTCTTACTATCCTCGATTAAAGTTTGGATGCGTGTCTCTAATTCTGAGATTTTCTCTGTCAGCCTGACTATTTCCCTACATTTATGACATGTAAATCCCTCGTCGCTGACAGAGAAAGCTATACTGAACATGTGGCAAGCAGATCACGATATAACACTAGGAGAGGATGACATGACTCACCGTGTTTGTAGACTGATCCGACTTACCACAGCTGTTTGATGAACGCGTTGAAAAGAAAATAAGCGCGCGAGAGACTAATGACAAGTTAACAAGCTAGCGAAAATGCAAACACGTTGTAATAGCTAGCGACATCAGATTAATGTGGTAGGCAATATTATATATAAGGTAATGATAATATAAGCAACAATGAATGAAAGTAAAGATTCAAAACAAAGCTATACAGAGTTACAGATGCAAACCACTCTGAGGCAGACAGGAGCAATCATCAATCATCAATATTCATTACAAAACTTTATGTACGTTTTTTTTCACAACTTTAACTAACTAGCAGTACTTTAGTATATTGTACGATACTTGCATTAGGCCTCAGCCTTTTTGAAGAGCGTCCCAAATATACCGTTGCAGTAGAAAGTCCTAAGGGTTCAGTCTGACGGTGCTGAAGTTGCAAACGATATCTTCTGCGTTGAATGAAGAACCGATGACAAATTTGCACGGTTTGTTTTAATCTTAGTGGGAAAGAGTCATTTTCTCTCCTAGTTAAGGACATGGCTGGGGTGCAGGACAGGCCCAGGCCCACAGGCCTTGGCCTGAAGAGGCTGCCCTGCAGGGTGTCAGTCATTCGAAGAAGCAAGAGAAAGAGGGAGGAGCATTGTGCGCTGGCCATTCCTTCTCTGGGTCAGTGGACCAATCATACATGAGCTTCCGACAGGAAAGTTTATGATTCTTTTGTCTTGAGCAGATTGTGTGGATGTAACTGGATTGGTTACAGATGGACAAGAAACTATTAAAGATTCCTGTAATACTGATATGTTGCACAGGTATCGTCATATACACAAGCATTTAAATATTCACGATATGAACCCATAGACACTAAACATGGCATAACTGAAGTTACGTTAACTATTGGTTATCCTAAAATATGCATTACAAAAGAAAACCATACACAAGACGCTGCACAAAACAGTCATAATCATAAACCCAATGTCTTGGGATGCATGTTAATTTATAGATCAGTTACAGTTAATCTATAAATTAATGCAGGTAAGTCTCTGCTTTTTCACATGGCCACATAGTTTTGGTCAATAAAACTAAACCTTATCTGATGGGCCATGGTAACTGAGGCCCTTGCACAGGCTGGTCCATAGAGGAGGGTCCCGCAGGCCTCAGAGTGAGTTTTAAAGATTATTTGTTAAATATGACAAATAATTGTGTCTGATTTGTCTGATTTGATTACACAGGTCATGATCGGATACTGATGATGACTGAAGGCTCCGGGAAAGCACACAACTCTGTTTGAGCGTGATAAGTGTACAGATAACACTTTTTAACAATAATAACAATAATTAAGGTTAGTATCGCAGGTAACAGACTGTATCCACATTCGAGGCCAGACAAAGTGTGCAGTGTTGCCAAATGCTTTCCGTTGAAAGTAGCTAAAACTGGTCGCTAAATGTCACTAGATGACGTCATACTGGCAAGTCCACTGATCTGTATTATTATGAATGTAGATCAGTGGACGATTCACGGAATCTAGATAAAGTATGTCTAAGAAGTTGCTAGATTTGTCGCTAGGCTTTTGAAAAACGTCAAATGGGGTGGGGAAGTTGCTAAATCTAGCAACAAAATCGCTAAATTGATAGCACTGAAAGTGTGGCTGTGAGGTGTGCTTTTATCCTGGTGCAGATTGGAATGCTGATGATGAATAGGTGCTGGTGATGGCCGAGTGAGTACGTGAGGGACACGAGGGATGCTGGGAAATGTAATTCCTGATTAGATGACTGAACTGGTGAAGAGTGTATGTGATAATTGCAAAATGGCTCTTTTATTTGGTTTCTTATAGAACAGAACAGTCACACTTTGATCTGTATATTTTTTTAAAAATTACATTTCATTTGACTCAACATTTTCTCTTTGGAAAGCTAAGGCAGATCAGAATATATGTGTGGATATATACAGTATGTGTGGTAGACAAACTTGTGCCCTTAGAAGTTTAAGAACCAAAGGTCTCTCAACAGTCTTCTTGTGTTTGGGTCTATGTGGTTATTTGGTGTGAACGTGATTTCACCAAGTGCAACATGTTCCTGTAACAATATTCCAATCAACCAGATTTGAGGGGACAAGTTTATAGTTTTATGTCAAGTTTAGGCTTACAACCAGGGTTAAAGTGATTCTTTATCAGTGTTATTCACCTATTATTTCCCTTCGATTTTAAGGATAATTTATGGGTAGGGTTAGGGTTACAAAATATGTTGATCCAGGAACATGTCTTACTTGACAAAATCACGTTGACCGAGTTTTTTTTTTTTTTTTTTTTTTTACATGTTTTGATAGTATATTTGTTTGGTGTTGTCACTGTACCCTTTCATGGAGACTTTTGCACTATTATTTGAATCAATTTATGTCTGGCTATGTGAGACTCAATCTGGTCTCGTCACATGTTAGTGCACTTGTTAGAGATGTTTTATAGTGGGGCAATATAGCCAAAAAATAATATCTAACAATTTACAGTATGTTTGCTCTGAAATATGGCTTAAAAGTATGTATCAAAACAGCCATGATGAATCAGAATGTTTAATGCAGAAAGTATAATACAGAAACAATCAAGTTTTCACAAGTTCGTTTGCCCATAATCTTCAAGCTATTAAGGTTAAACATATTTGGCTTGCTGTCCGCAGTGGAGGGGCTTGAGGAAGCAGCTTCGACTCAAGCTTAGATATACCCCCCCAGTAAGAATACTAATGCTTGGAAGATGAATATGACAAAATCAAAATGCCTAAATTATGTTGGTGGAATGGGGGAGGTCGGGATGCCAAAACAGCTGATGCCATAGCAAGTTGACCGGCTGCTTATATGCAGTTAATCGAAAGATTAGATGGGTTCGCTCCTCCCGAAATTACGTTTAGGAACTTCACAACAAGAATTTCAATTTTTCATGAAGAGTTACATCAGTTATATGTACCTACATAATACATACAAATGAAAAACCAACATATAATGAAAAAACAATTGAATACTGTATGAATAAACCCATAGAGAATTCTGTGAGCCTTTTAGTAATGCCACAGATAAACTATTGAATTTGTTGAGAATGGGACTGGAACTAAATTACAGAAATGAATCAAACTTACCAAGTTTAGGTATGCCAGTACTTGATTGGTCATTAAGCAACCAACTTAAAGGGTTACTTCACATAAAAAAATAAATAAATGGTAATAATTCTGTCATTATTTCCTCATGTCCAAATTTGACTGACTTTCAAATTCAGTCATCACAAAATTTTAACTTTGGCTGAACAAGCCTTTTAAAACCACCACAAAATGCCACTGAGAGAACCCTACCATATAGTGACATAGCAACCACCACAACTCTAGTTCTGTTTACACATTTGCTTTGTTCCTTTCTGCAATATATGATTATATAAACCAGTGAACAACATTTGGTTTAAGCTGATGTATTCCCAATCAATTTTGAAGTCATATTATGTTCACATTACTAAAATTATTACAAATGAAAGAAAAACCCTTTTCCAAAGTTTCTCATTCTCATTCACAGCTTTCACACCAACTATCTTGTAAATTCTCTCTTTCTTTAACAGGAAAAATAGAGCATTGTGCTTTGAAAAAAACAAAACAAAACTAAAAACAGCTGACATGCTTAAAGCTCATGTGATGGCAAGGGTTGGTATCTGATCCTTGGGCTCCTGGATCTGTAGGCAATCACTCCACACACCATGGCAACTGCTGCCACGAGACAGCTAGCGACCACAACAAGGTTTAGATTCAGACCTTGGCTTACGGTGACCTCTGAAATGTGAGTAAAGGTTGTAACTATTAACGCCATTTTTTTAGTATACAATCATTTGATGCACAAGCTGCGTGAAGTAGAGATGTCTTACGTGATGCACTGCTCCTCTTCAGCCGCAGGGGCCCTTGGGAGATCAAGTGGCTGCCAGTCTGGATGGAAGCCTCTCTTTTGTGATGGTGGTGGGATGGTGGAGTGAATGTGCTGTTAACACAACCCTCAGAGCAACGGGTGTTGGGATTGTTCGCCTCGCATATGATGATTGAGCAGCTGATGTACACCTAGAGAAGAGCAAGAAGAGAGGAAGCCAAAAAGGCAAGAGACAGTGACAGAGGCAGAAACAGAGTTAAAGACAAATATATTTTAATTCACTTGTCCATATGAGTCCATATCAGACTATATGAATGGAAACAGAAGTTGCTTGATTTTAATGGTTTTCTCTTGCTCAAAAATCACTTAATAAACATGTAAATGGCCCATAATGCAAATGCATGCCACACTTCCTGCTACCAGCTGGTGGCGATATTACTATAACTACATTTTGGCATGTAGATGTCTTCAGGCCAGGACTCTTATCAAACGTCAAGTTTGTGTCATGTGAAGTTTGTGGCAGATTGGACAGTGTATGCTTGAGTTACAACAACTTTCTGTTTCATGGTGAAACATTGAATTTTGTCGGGCCGCCACAAACACACTGTTCAACAAAAACTCAAGATCTTCGTAATTTAACGTTGCAAAAGCCTTCAGATTAGACTGACCAAATATGATGTTGATCTAATTAAAGATCTAGGAGGAGTTTGTTAAAATACAACGTCTGGAAATGGCAAAAACTGCACAAATTTTGCAGAGAAAATTCAAAACATCTCACTTCCTGTTGGGTTTTCAGATTTTGCACCAAGGGACTTTTACATGTGTCTACCGAATTTCATATCTGTACGTGAAACGTAGCGTGAAGGGCACTTTTTGTAGGTGGCGCTATCGAGCCATTTTGCCACACCTAATTCTGAAACCCATATCAGACGTACATTTTTACCACTTCTGATGCATGTGCAGAGTTTCATGAGTTTTCAAGCACGTTTAGGCCCTCAAAAATGCGCTTCATTTCAGAGAAGAATAATTGACCAAGCAATTACAATAGGGTCCTCACACCATCAGTGCTCGGGCCCTAAAAATGTTTCTTTGAAAATAAATGACAAGCTTGGGGATGACAAATATATATATATATATATATATATATATATTCCACTCCACTCACATACATTTTCTGGACTAAATGCCACTCTCACCTGGTCATGGAGCCCAATGAATTTGAAGGCCTCCATTTCAAACTGGACATATGGTTTGTGGCTTGAGAAAAACTGGACGGTTTCATCCACTTTGCATCTGAAATAAGAAAAAGCACTTGATTAATTTGTGTGAAAAACTGAAAAGAGAAGCATATTATGTAACATATGCATAGGTAGAATGTGTAAATGTTGAGGAGTTTGTAGAATCTCACCCATTGGTGATGATAGGATAAAAGATTGGGTAATTGGGATTATCGTAAGGTGTAGCCACACATGACTCAAGGAAGACCTCAGTATTTGGGACTGGAGTGACAGGTTCAATCTGCATGTAGATCTTATCTCCCACATTGTACTCAAGCGGGTAGGAATTTGGATCCCTGCTGTTGTGGAAATTGCCAGAAGAATAAAACTCAAACTGATAGTTGAATGTGCCAAAACCCTTTTCTGAGAAGATGACTGGCGGTCTGTGAGTATCAAACTCCAATGTAAGGTTTGTCCTTTTCTGGTACTTGCACAGGAATTCAATTTCTAGCTGATTCTTCCTGGTTATAATGTCCCTGGGATCATCGAATGTAACGATTTTATTCTTGAAGATGAGTTCATCATTGTTCTCCTTCAAAGAAACAGACATTTTGAAATAGTTTAGCTTTGGAATTCACAAGATCACAAGATTGTAAATGTTGATTTTAAAACTGCTAGGATGTCTCACCTCAAACTGTGTGCCACATTCATTTAGAAGTGTGTTGGCAAAAATGTAAGTACTGTTGGAGTAAACCTGACAAGCCGGATCTATCAGTCTCAAGTGGTTGCCATGGAGTGTTTCAATGGAGGATCTCTCAATTGTCACTGACATTGAGTTCTGCATGCAGGTTACATGCGCCACGGGTCCTGAAAATAACATTAATAATAATAGGCATGCATACACATTTCTTCAGAACAGGATATTTGAAGTAGGAGGGGACAAATATGTACAGTAGTGCAATATGAGTTATCAATACTAGTATTCTGTTTTCCAAGAAGATAAATAATGTCGATTTTAAACTACTAAATGTCTGCTTTACCTACCTTCAGCATTCACCTTTGCAACGACGCACCTCATCTCAGAGTGGTAAATATCAGACCTTAAAATAGAATGATTTTTTATCAACAATAACATTATGTTAAAGTGGTTAAAAAAATAAAAAGTACTTTTACACAATGAAGCATACTCATTTTGTCCTTCTGCAATGAAGCAAAATGGAAAGTGTTGGCCATAGTTCTCTGCAGTTGGTGTCCAGTTAATCACATATTCCCCAGTTGTAGTTTTGTACTTTGTGCTGTTCAGAGGTCCACTAATAATGACATCAGTGATTCTAGATAGCAAAAACCACAACAAAAGAAAAGCATTGCAAGATGAAAAACTTTACTAGCGCACAACCATATTTCAAAATTTCTTCATAATTTTATACCAACTAATCATAGTTTGTTTGTGTGCCTCTATCACTCTCTCTCTCTCTCTCTTTCTTTCTTTCTCTCTCTCTCTCTCTCTCTTTTTTTTTTTTTTTGCAGCTACCAATTTGGACAAGAGATGGCTACAACAGACTGGTGTGCCCCTTTGCTGCCCTCCTGGACTTCTATATGCTAAATTCACAGTCCCCACACACCAAAAAGCACAACCTTGTTGAATTCCAGCCCTCTAGTAGGTGCAAAAGAGCACTGCACCCAAAACAACCAGAATCAGTTTTTATTTTCCCCACAGACCATAGCTGAATTTGAAATAGCATACTAGCCTACTATTCTTTCTATTTTTGCCTTACCTTTATAGCTGGCAGAAATAGTATAAATATGGCAGAAATATGTGAGAAATATGCTATTCCAAATTCAGTTTAGTTAAAAAATAGTATAACTTTTGTTTCAAGTTTGTTTATAATAAATAGTATGTTTAAATAAAAAGTTTTTTTTTCTTAATACCTTGAAAAATATGCAAAAGCTTTCACTCTGATCTCAAGCTCATGATTTACATGAGCCTGCAGGTGTTCTCCATGATGAGGCGTTGGGTGGAGGAATCGTGGTAGATATTCACCCTCAATGCAAGATGGTGCTGGACCATCAACTGAAACATATATACAGTAATTATTTAATCAAACATATCAGTCTAATTTTGAAGCACACTTTACAAAACTTCCAATCATACCTTGTAGAGAAAACTGAAGAGGTATTTTGCTCAGTGGTAAAGTGGTTGTTTTTGGTGCAGGGGTTGTTATTGCAGATGTATTTGTTGTTTGTGTAGTAGTGGCTAATGTGGTTGTAATAATGGTTGTTGTAGGTGTCGTTGTGGTTGTCATGGATGTTGTTGTGGTTGTTTCCGGAGTCGTTGTGGTTGTTGTCAGTGAAGCAGTGGTTGTTGTAGGTATTGTTGTGGTTGTCATCGGTGACGTAGTGGTTGTCATAGGTGTTGATGTTGTTGGTGTCATTTTGGTTGTTGTAGGTGTTGTTGTGGTAGTTGTAGGTGTTGTTGGTGACATATTGGTTGTTGTTGGTGTCATTGTGGTTGTTTCCGGTGTTGTCGTGGTTGTTTCCAGTGTCATTGTGGTTGTTTCCAGTGTTGTTGTGGTTGTTTCTGGTGTCGTTGTGGTGGTTGTTGTTGGTGTTGTAGTGGTTGATGAAGGAGTTGTGGTGGTTGCTGTTGGTGTCATTGTGGTTGTTTCCAGTGTTGTTGTGGTTGCTGTAGGTGTTGGCGTAGTTGTAGTAGGTGTCGTTGTGGTTGTTTCTCGTGTTGTTGTTGGTGTTGTCGTGGTTGTTATCGGTGTCGTCGTGGTAGTTGTCGGTGTCGTCGTGGTAGTTGTTGGTGTCATCGTGGTAGTTGTCGGTGTTGTCGTGGTTGTTGTCGGTGTCGTCGTGGTAGTTGTTGGTGTCGTCGTGGTTGTTGTCGGTGTCGTCGTGGTAGTTGTCGGTGTCGCCGTGGTTGTTGTCGGTGTCGTTGTGGTAGTTGTCGGTGTCGTCGTGGTTGTCGGTGTCGTCGTGGTTGTTGTCGGTGTCGTCGTGGTTGCTGTCGGTGTCGTCGTGGTTGTTGTCGGTGTCGTCGTGGTAGTTGTCGGTGTCGCCGTGGTAGTTGTCGGTGTCGTCGTGGTAGTTGTTGGTGTCATCGTGGTAGTTGTCGGTGTTGTCGTGGTTGTTGTGGTTGTCATACGTGTTGTTGTGGTGGTTGTAGTTGTTATGGTTGTCCTAGGTGTTGTTCTTGTTGTATGTGAAACGGGTGGTAGAGCTCCAGTTCCATGACCATTACCAGCACGTCGGTTTCTGATGAAACTGATTGGAGATCTTTCCTCTGAAGGTTGGTTGGTGTAGGACAGAGTAATCTTGTGAATAGGGAAATCCTCCAGCACCAGCTCAAATGAATAAACTCCAAGGATTGATGTGTGCCAATATGACAGTGAGCAGTTATGCTACATTTTAAAGTAAATAAAAATGGTGTAAATAAACTGAAATACTTGAGTTAAACACTGACCAAAGGCATACTATTTGCTTACAACAAACACTACAATGTCTTAGAATGTAATAACTTCAGTTATGGGCATAGAGCTGTGCATTTCATCAGGCAAATGTGTATGTATTTATATTAGTGCTGTCAATTTTATTTTATGGCAGACTGTAGCAGGTTTATTATTTATTATTATGAGCTTTTTTTTTTTCATCTTATTGCACTTGAATATTTTTAACGCGTTAAACTGAAAAAATTAATTGAATGTGTTAACGCGTTAAAAATATTCAAGTGCAATAAGACGCTCATAATAATAAATAATAAACCTGCTACAGTCAGTTATTCAAAGAACAAAAGAAAAAGAAAATCACTCACTACTCTTAATTGAATAACTTTTGTAGCTTTAATAAAAATTTATAAAATTTAATCTAAATTATATGTGTAATTATGTAAAAATGTATAATTATATATTAATCTAAAGTGTTTGATAACTTTATTCAATTTTTGGACATTTCCTACCTGTTTGATCAAATATTTAAAACATACTGTCTTTATGTTGTTTCCACATTAATTTGGAGATTAAATGTGAAATTATTACAATATAAAAATATAATATTGAGCTCTTAAGAGGTGTAACTTGTACTGTCAATTACTTGAGCGAAAAATAAATTTTGTTGTTACATAAAGCAATGTAAGTTGGTGTTTTGCAATTGATTTAATATGTATGATTTGAATGTATATTTGTAAAAAATAATTTTAACTTAATCTATGTCTTTATCTGTATCTTTTGGTGTGTACACATCAACCTTGAATAAATTCAAAGGGGCATTTTAAACTTTTTATTTTCAGAAATATATTAGCAAAATAATACCATATATATGTTAAGTTTCTTTGAATTTGAATTCACATTCAGTAGTTATTTACTTCATGCCTGAAGTGCTTTAAACAATAAGTATTCAATCAAAGGAATCACATGCTCTCCCAGATGATTAGATGTCAAAACCATTTTTAATAGGCACAATATCTATGTATGCCATGTATGCCTGATGTGTTATTGTTCCTATTATTATTTGTTTCAAGATGGAGTTGAACTGGAGTTTGTGGATTGATTGATTGATTGTTTGATTATAAACGTCTGATCATACTCACTATTGTGTATAAAAAATCTCTGAGAATTAGTGAATGAGTACACTGAAGAATGCTGTTAGCTGAAACACTTGTATTGTGTTTTTAAATGAAATCCTAACCTGTTCAAGTTATTCTTAGATCTGTTGGTGTAAGATCTAAGAGTATTGCAGCTGAAAAGTACTGTTTGTTCTGAAAGTGCTACAAATACTATCAAGTAAAAAATAAATAAATAAATAACTTGAAAAATCAGTCACAAATATTCAGTATCTTTTTTTTTTTCTTTCTTTCTTTTTTTTTTTTCATACCTGATCCAATGTAAAACCATCAGGTTGGTTGCAGATTCCACACTCATTGTTTTGTCCAAGTCCAAATCTACATCTGACCTGGTCACCATCAGGATCAAATGCTAAGAGATTGTACCTCCTGGGACAGTTCTGAGGAACTCTGCAACACAATATTACAATAAGGCAACATCAGTGTAGTATAGTATTGTATTACTTTATCATGTTGAATGCACATCATGATTAAAAAAATATAGAAATACACTATAAGCTTCCATTAATTCTGTTAAAAAGTTTGACCTAAGAAAGGGTAGGGTGGTGGTGACTGGACATCTGTTGGGCTCTGAGGTGTCCGATCTCACTCCGAGGTCAATGTAAGTGAGAAGATTCCAGTTTCCAGAATTTGTGACTGTGTTGTAGATCCAGCAGCAACTACTTTTGCTGTTGAGATATGTTGACATTTCATTCTTGCATTTTGTTCAGATCTATATTTTGTGAATTAGTGAATGATTCTGTTCTTCTAAATAATAATACATTTACTTACAGAAGCTCGAAAGGGCTGTTGGTGGAAACCCTCTTTGTTATGACACCTTCAGACTGACACCAGTTATTGCCATTAGGACTCGAATCTACTTGACCAATCACAGTACTGACATCATTTCCACAATCTCCAGAATTGCATGGCCAGTAATCATATGTGTCACATGAATGGTAGGTCGTCTTGAAGCGAAGTTCCACCTGAAATAATAAATGGTTTATAAAATGACGTTTTTAAATGTGTATGGCTGCTGTAAAAATGAGCTACAAACATCTATGAAAGGACTAAACTGTAAAAAAAGACATCCCATTTTAAAGAGTGAGAACTGTCATGTTTGGTGGTTAAGATGGAACTGGTGTGCTTAGTTTATTTTACTATTTACTAATATTTCATATTTTATTTTAATATTTAATGTTTTACTGTTATATATGCAACACTGTAAACCCAAATAAGTTGGCAAAACTAAAAAAGAAATTAGGTAATCAATGACATCAATTTTTTTAATTAAAAAAATTCAAAGTTTAAGTAAGCAGAACTGGCAGATTTCAATTTTGTAGTCATACATTTTTATTACTTCTAACTTTAAAATATTAAAATTTTTAAATATGAACACTTAATTTTAGTCTTTATTCTCCCTTTCTAGTGTCATGGCAAAGCATGGTGGGAAATTGAAATCCCAGCCCAGTTTCAGGTAAATTTAAGTTTGTCTAAATTAAACGAAACAAGTTCATAAAACTCAAAACAATGAAACAGTTCAGGTTCCTTAAAATGTGTCAGTTTCGTGAACTCAAAAGAAAAAGAAAGTTCTAAATACTCATAAAAGTTAATTTGATTGAACTAATTTGTTTAATTTGAGTTTGCCCTACTCAAACCAATTAATTATTTTGAGCATTAGGGTTTACAGTGAATTGCTATATTAGTCGTATTTATTTACATGTATTTTGCAAAGCATTTTTATTAAAAATCCCTTTCACATAATTTAATTATGTGTGATTGGTCAAAGCATGGAGACATATTTCAAATGTCTTGTTTGAAGTCACTGTTAGGGTGATTAGTATTCCTTTTAGTGAAGTTTCTTCAGTTTTGTTGTCAGTCATGTTCAAATTTAATCCAAATAGAGATTAGGTTGACATGTGGCTTTAGTAGAAATGAATGTTTATGAAACAACATACATATGCATAAGTTTAGCCAAACTTTAAAATGCACATTTACTGAATATAAAAACTAAAAATACAATGATGACTCAACATAAAAACAAAACAAAAACAACAACAGCTGCAAAGCATATTGAGCTACAGATCTTGAACACAGATATGTCTTTTCATTTCTTAAAGTGGTATAGTTCACTTTATTTAACTTTTAACAACCTTATAAAGACCATTCATTATGCAGTTTTTCATTTTCTTCATATATACATGTCAAATGCAAATAAATTTTAACAACTTTACAGTGTATTATAATTCACCCAACAAAGAAAATGGCTGCTATTTAGTTAAAAGTATATTCAAGGATTTCTCACCTTGTACGATCCATCAGAGTTCCTTCTTGAGTTGAAAGTCATTGAGCCTCCATAGAAGTGTGAGGCTGTTACTATGGTGACCAGCAGAAGCTCGGTCAAGAGCAGAGCAGTGAAAGACATGCTGATCAGATCTGAGCTCTCACCATCTGAGAACAGGTTATTTTAATGTACCTGATGGAGGAAATGACAGTCTATGATCTGTCATCATTCCAGATAAGGGAAAGACAACCATTTTAGTCACTGCTAAGGAATGATTGGCATTTAAATTCTTTTCTATTTGTCATTCAGCATACAAAACAAGGCTTATTGTTAACACATATGATATCCTGAAAAGAAAATTAACCAGTTATGCTAGATGAGCAAATTAATTAACGTACAACTAATTGATAACGAACTTCCTTTTAATCGATCTGCAGCTCATGTTTTTGGAATTTGAACTGTGATTAAAATGTCAATCATCAGCTTTATGTGAGAGTGAATAAAACATTTTTATATGGAAAACCTATTTAAAAAGGTTGTTCCACATTATTAAGCAAATCACAGTTCTCATGCAATATGGGGAGGAAAAGAAATCTTTCTGAAGATGAAAAGAATGAAATATTTTTTCAGTTTTATTGCTGTGGTGTTAGGGTTAGGGTTAGTGTGTTGTCTTGAATGAAACTCCTTTTATTTCAGAAGGCACTATTCTTCTTTTTATACCATAGCAGAAAATGGTCAGTTATAACCTCCACATGTCTTGCAAAAGTCATTTTGACACCCTCAGAGACCCATGTCAGTCGCTGTTCATGTAGTAAACACAGTGCAGTGCTTCCGGGTTCTACGTCAGAACGCCGGCTCAGTATTGGCTGACGTTGTTCACGTGAGCAGCATGATGCATGCGAGTGATGCTGGCGCAGGAGCTGACCGATTGTAAGCCGGAGTGTGTGATGTAGAACCCGGAAGCGCTGCACTGTATGCGTGAAAAGCATAGGAGACTGACAAGGAAGAGAAGAAATTGTTGAATAAAGTTTTGTACACAAAAAGTATTATTGTCGCTTCATAACATTAAGATTGAACCACTGTAGGCACATGGACTATTTTAACAATGTCTTTACTACCTTTATGGGCCTTGAAAGTAAAGTGGTTATAACGTTGCAGTCTGTCCGAGGTCAAAAAGCTCTCGGATTTCATCAAAAATATCTTAATTTGTGTTCCGAAGATGAACGAAGATCTTGCGAGTTCGAAACGACATGGGGGTCAGTAATTAATGACAGAATTTTCATTTATGGGTTTACTAACCCTTTACCAAGCCTTAGTTCTTCTATGCTCTAAATCACTCACAAATCTTTTGATAGTAATCTCCATTCAGTTTTCACACAATATTAGTTGTTTTCATGCCTTTTGCAAGACATTGCACCATTTCATGCTTTTTATCTTCAGAAAGATCTTTCTTCCTCCCCATATTGCATGAGAACTGTGACATGCTTAATGTGGATTGTGGAACAACCTCTTTAAGTAGGTTTTCCATTTACCTGGCAAACTACTTAACAAACCTTTATATACTCAATGAAATGCTTGATTCTGATTGGTCAGTTGCCGCAAGTATCTGTCAAATATTTTTGTATAATGATGGCTAAATATTATGTTTGCAGTGTTGGGGAGTAGTATGTTATTAACTTAACTATATTTTTTCAGTAGCTTGAGCAGCAAGTAGCTTGACAGTAGCTTGAGTAGCTTGACGTTATTAACATTTTTTTTTTTTTTTTTTGATGCTATTAGCTTTTCCAGTAGGCCCATCTAACTACTTTTCCCAGCAAGTAGCATTGTAGCGCGAACAAAAACAACATTCTGTTTTAGCGTTTTGACCATAGACTGTAAAAAAAGATGGACAACGCACCTTTACTCTCTTCCGTTGTAGTAAATAAAGCCATCAGTGTGCCATCTTGAGTCTCGAGTTTGTGCTTAGTGAGCGTGAAGTGGAGCCGCAATATCAAGGTCCCGCCCACACTCCCAAAGAATTGGTTAATACTGCAGAACAACTCATTATGTTGGTGTGAAATAAACAGTTCTGAAAATGTAGAAAGTTAAGGCTACAATCTCCTCCCGAAGATCCAGAAAAAAGTCTGTTGGTGCTTTAGTGACTACTTCCCTCAGAGAAACTGTCAATCTCAGCTGTCAATCATGACGTCAAAACCCACATTTTTATAGCATCAAACAACTAACTAAAAACAAACTTATTTGAAGAACGAACACTTTAACTAACATTGTGTGATAAAGATTGTGTGAAAAAATATTTGATGTGTAATTTGACTGTTTAGCTTGTCTCACATCCAATTACATTACATGGAGAGGGCGGGGTTTATGACCTATACTGCATCCAGCCACCTAAGGGTGATTGAGATGCTTTGGCTTTACTTTTCAGGACTTGTGTGGCACACTTGGTTTTGATGAGCCAATGGCTGCTTCCGAAAACCAAGGCAGCTGACTTGTTGCTTCGCTGCCCTGTCAGGCAATGACTTAGAAGGCAGCGTTTGCGCACGAAGGTACCTCATGAAACTTATTTTTGTAGCGTAACTTCTGAGGCAGTGTATTGATTTAATGATAGATAACAAAACAAAGAGCATTTTGGTGACAACAAATTGAATATTTAATAATTACAATACTAACTTCTTGCTAGAAATTTCATCAAAAGTGGGGAAAGTTGGTCAAAATGTACACTTTACACACAAACTGACCACCAACCTCAAATTTCAGACAGCGTCTTTAATTTTTTAGCTCAACAGTCATGTAATGGAGTGCGCAGGATTGTGGGATTTCAAAGGCAGCGAAAGATACATCTATGCTGACTTCAAAAATCGATCAGATGAAGGCATCTCAGGAGACGAGATGTGGCACGATCAAATGTCTATTTCTGATTTAATTACAATGACCTGTCATATTTTAATCTGTCCCACCACGGTTTTATAATGAACCTAACAGATCACTAACATTGTGTTTTGTGCCATTGCTTTGGCAAAGCATAGGTCAGTCAAAAAGAAAACAAATGGCGATATAGCTCTGCACTTATCACACAGCAAAATCTGTGATCTAATTAAATAGGTTGCGGCGGGTTTCTGTGATTTAAGCGCATTGTGTTCACGCAAGCAGCTCATGATTCACGTATCAGAGCAGCTCAGTTCACAGTAGTTTCAGTGTAGCTAGCTAGTAACTTGTGGTGTAGCTAACTACATCAACTTATGAATAGTTTGTAGCTTGTCAAACTACAGTTTCAGAGTAGTATCCCAAATGCTGCATGCTTTTTTAAAGTTAGCCTATAGTTCACCCAATAATGAACATTCTGTCATCATTTAAACATTTTTAATTGTTTGTGGGTTTTCTGACTATGTAAAGTGAGATAGCATATTGTTACTTAGCCAGTGATTGCAGTTCAGATGAAGACAATGTGCATTTCTTTTGTTTAATACTCAGGGTGTCAGACACAGATGGGAACAAGAGGGTAAGTATTAAACAGGTGGTTTATTCAGAAACAGAGGCACGAACACAGGAACAACACAGGTAAGTAGTTTGCAGATATGAGCACGTTGAGTATAGTCACTTAGCTGAGCAATAACAGAGTCCTTTCTCTTTTGTAGAAATATCAACGAGGGAAGACAAGACTTGACAAAGGAGTGGGAGCACGGAGACATCGGAGGAGAGGTAAGGAGTCCAGGTAAGTATAAACAAGACCAGATACTGAAGTGTGGGAAGTGAGTGTTCTTATAGTGCTGGTGTGATGAGGTGCAGGTTCCACTGATCAGTACTCTGGTGATTGTGAACGAGTGGGCAGAGCTTGGATATCCGGTGACGATGTGTGCTGAGTGTTGGTGGTGGGAACTGACTCCGTGACAGAGCCATACCTTCTGTACCAGGTTGGTACTGTGGAGTTGGGCCTCTTCTAGCATCCGCTGAACTGCCTGTTGGAGATGTACGTGAGCTGAGTCCCACACTCTCTCGCTTTGCTGGAACCAGTGGTTGACAGCTGGAACCTCGGAGGGCTCACCTGACCACGGGAAGAGTGGAGGTTGGAAACCCAGGACACACTGAAACGATCCGAGACGATATCTTCAGGGATTCCAAAATGATGAAACACATGATTGAATAGGGCTTCTGCGGCCTCTAGTGCTGTGGGCAAATACTTGAGGGGAATGAGTTTGCATGATTTTGAGAATCGGTCCACAATCACGAAGACGCAGGTGAAATTGTTGGAAGGTGGAAGGTCCATCATGAAATCTACTCCCAGATGAGTCCAGCGTCTTTGTGGTATGGGTAGCGGAAGGAGTTTACCCTCTGGAAGCTTCCTAGGAGTGGCAGCAACGGCACAGACTGAAAATGTGGCCTACCAGGCCAATTTAAGGCTTGGATATACCAATGTGGTATCTTACCTCAAGTCCTCTGGCCTCTGCTGGTGTATGAGGTAACCTTGACAACAGTGGAGACCATGGAGAAGAAGGTCAGTTGCTGCATCCGTAGGTGGCTGGGATTGCCACGCAGCTTGAACAGTAAAGCACACTTCGGAAAAAGCAACAAGCTCCAGCTCCCGTTTAGCAGCCTCAACGAGGAGGTCAAGGTCTCTCGCACCAGATAGGCACTACTTTATTGGGACTCCAAGGACCCGAGGGTGGCATCAGCAGGCAACACTGTGTGGACAGATAGGAAGTGGAGAGCACAGAAAGGCCTTGAAATTGCAGAGTCCTGGCTGAGACACAGGGCTTTGGTGGGCACCGTAGCTATGGGCCAGGCAGGGTTAAGAGCCAATCCACAACCTTGCTATGACAAGGCCCATGGTAGGGACTGGCACCAGCTAGTCCTGGAGGAGGTGCAAGCTTGTGTTGAAGAGGAAAGGACCTGCAGGATGGCGGGTATGCGGCAGTAGGGAGCATGGACGAGGTGGGAGGGTGCGCTGGAGAAGAAGATCTCCTGGACCGAGATTTGGCAGGCAGATCCCCAGCAGATCAAATTCTTGGTCTGAGCAGTCTTTGATGTCCTTCCTATACCGGCAAATCTCCACATCTGGGGCAGGAATGACTCACCAGCATGTCCTCTGTGCCCTGGGAGGGGTTCCCTAGAGCACATCTTAAGCAGCTGCCCAACAGCCCTGGGGGAGGGCCGCTACCGCTGGTGGCACGATCAGGTGCTAAAGTCCACTGCAGAGTTTATCTCCAAAGCTATGGCCAACAATAAGCATGGCTGCCACCGGAGGAACATCACCTTTGTCAGGGCCGATGAGCAGCCACATTCATAGCCCAAGCCGGCAGCTGGGCTGTTCACCTCGGCTTCGGACTGGGAGCTTCAAGTTGATCTGGGGAAGCAGCTCAAGTTCCCGGTCCACATCGTGGCAACTGCATTGAGACCAGACATGGTGCTAACATCAGCCACTTTGAAGCATGTGCTCTTGATAGAGCTCACAGTTCTCTTGGAGGACCCCATTGAAGAGGCGAATGAACGGAAGTGGTCCAAGTATCAGGAGCTGGTGCAGGGGTGCAGAAGGGCAGGCTGGAAGGCACTATGAAGTTTGGTGCAGAGGCTTTGCTGGTCGGTCACTGTGTAAGGTCTACATGCTGCTTGGCATTACTGGGGCTGTAAATAAGAGAGCCATCAAGTCCGTTATGGAGGCTGCAGAAAGGGCCTCCAGATGGTTGTGGCTTAAGAGGAGTGATCTGTGGGCCGGAGCTGCTGGGACAAAAGCCAGGGTCTGATAAGCCCTGGCAGGGTCACCTAGGTGAGGTTGTTTGATGTTGAAAAACCTGAAATGCCCAATGACCTCAGGTACATCACTGAAGATGTGTCCCATCGCATCCTAGGGTGTATTGGTAACACTTTATAATAACGTTCAGTTATAAGTCACTTATAAATTATTAGTTAATGATGAACTAATCATTTACAAAACATCATAAATGATTAATAAGTGATACACTAACATTTTATGAAGTTTTAATGAGTTTTAATAATTCAGTTATAAGTCACTTATTGGTAGTTAAAGATGAACTAATCATTTACAAAACATGACTATATATTCATAAATTATTAATAAGTGATATACTAACATTTTAAGAATGTTTTATTAATTAAGTTATAAGTAATTTATAAATTATTAGTTAATGATGAACAAATCATTTACAAAACATGACTATACATTCATAAATAATTAATAAGTGGTATGCTAACGATTTACAAATGTGTTGTAAATTATCTTAAAATGTGTAAATCATGAAATAAATCAAACAGATCATTAGTAGATGGTTGATAAGTTATTAGTTGATACATTATTTATCACTTATAAATCATTGAAGTATTTATGTCAAAATTGTTTTAGTATTTGTTACGTATCTGGCGCCTGCTGGTTCCTGCTACTCCCCACCAGAGGTCACAGGTTCACCATTTCATTGCACACAGTTATACTTCACTCTGGACAACATTTCCCACAATCCCTCACCTAGGAACCAATCATGCACTCACACCTGTTTCCCATCAGTGACCCTTTATAAGCTGCACTCACACACACACTCATCGCTGAGTATTGTTTAGCCTTTGTTTGGATTACCCTTTTGCCTTGCCCTCTGTTATAGATGATGTGTAAATGCATGAATAAATCATTTACAACGTTTTCTGCATCCCCTAATCTAAAGTGTGAACTATTCATTACTTATAAATGTCTTACATATCATTTGTAGACATCTCTTACCTGTTACAAATCATTTGCATATGTATACAAGCCATTTATAACACTTTCTGCATCCCCTAATCTAAAGTGTAAACTATCCATCACCTGAAATGTGTTACATATCATTTGCAGATCTTCCTGTTACATGATCCTTCTCATTCTATCACTTTACCCAAGCCGGAACTTTACAACACTTTAAATAAACACTCTGTCACCGTTTAATCAGCACTTAATCATTTAATTTTTATTTAGGTTTTTATGAGACAGCTCCTCACCATAACATGAAAACGCACCATAAACTGATCATAAAATGTAGTCCATTATTTTGTGCATTTTATTCCAAGTCTTCAGACGTCGTATGATACGAAAAGATTCTTATTCCATAATATAATCATTAAACATTAATAATCGTACATATCCGCCTTCTCATCCATTTAAACTTTCAAAATTGGCGCTTCAAACACTATGACACAGGTTTGTGGCAGTGACGTCAAACCTCGCTCCTTATTGGCTGTCACTGTGATTTGCGACCACCATAGACTGTTTGCGACATGCCAGATTTGAGTTGCTATGTTGAGTTAAGATGCAGTGCGAAGCGTCACGCTTTGGAGAATGAAAATGCAGATCAGGGGAATGTTTGCAGCGATTAAACACTTTAATTTCATTGTGTAACTCACACAAAATTATGTTTTGCTGTCAGAGTGCTGGTAATGTAGCACACGCATCATTTTGTCTGTTCTTCATACTGCTTTGAGTAATGTTTTAAATAAATTATTGTGATTACATTTATCTGCCTGTTACACTTTGTATATTGTCAAAATGGTTATGCTTAAGGTTAATAGTATATCAACAAAGATAACGGTCACTGTAAATATATCTATATTGCTTTTTTATTTTTGTGAAGTGGCTAAAAAGTGGTCATGTTTTGGTATAAGGGGTGAGTTAGGGGCTCAAAGATATCTATATAATAGTAAAATATATTTGCATAAAAATATTTATAATTTAAATATCATATAAGGGATTCGTAAAGATTTTTATATCCTGTAATTGAAAGGTATACCAGAACCTTTGCATATGGCAAATAAATGGTAAATTTACAAATTGCAGTTTGTACATAATTTATAAAGAAGATCTACAAATTATATGTAAGACATTTACAAGTGATGAATAGTTTACACTTTAGATTAGGGGATGCAGAAAGCTTTGTAAATGACTTGTATACATATACAAATGATTTGTAACAGGTAAGAAAGGTCTACAAATGATATATAACACATTTACAAGTGATGAATAGTTTACACTTTAGAATAAGGGATGCAGAACATTTTGTAAATTATTTATTCATGCATTTACACATCATCTATAACAGGTGTTGAACACTTTGTGTAGTGTGTACTGCAGTGTAAGTGTTGACTGGTGAGGGTCTTCTGTGACACGCATGGAGTCTTTAACTCTGTGCACCTGATGTGAGCTTCAGTGGAAGGTAAAACCAGTTGAGAAGTTCACTTTATCACTAGATCCCACACACTCCACACAGAACACAAGTCTGTGGTGACGAGTGAAAGGATTTAACACAACCCACTGGAATCACCTGACTGTAAGTCATTTATAAATGTTTATCCACTTCAAAACAAATAAATTATTCTTCTTAAAAATAGTGCTTTAGCATACCTGCATGTTTGTGCTTTTGAACACAGACAAACTTACAACTTCATTAATAGATCATATACTGATCATTTACTAATGGATTGTTCATCATTTGTTCAAGATTAACAATTGATTATTGAAATAATGATACTAAATCAATTTTGACATAAATACTTTTATTTATAAGTGATAAATAAGGTGTCAACTAATAATTTATCAACCATCTACTAATGATCTGTTTATTTCATGATTTACACATTTTAAGATAATTTACAACACATTTGTAAATCGTTAGCATACCACATCATCTATGAATGTATAATCATGTTTTGATTCGTATGATTATTATGATTTGTTCATCATTAACTAATAATTTATGGATGACTTATAACTGAATTAATAAAACATTCATAAAATGTTAGTATATCACTTATTAATCATTTATGATGTTTTGTAAATGATTAGTTCATCATTAACTAATAATTTATAAGTGACTTATAACTGAACGTTATTATAAAGTGTTACCGGTGTATTTTTGACGTAACAAATAAGAATAAATAATATTGTTTACTGTGTTTCTGCAGTTATTGTGGAATCCTAAAATCTGTAGCTTTATGTATGTTACATTACTGGCACTGTAACTTAAATAAAAATTTCTAGTTTACAGTAAAAATGAGAAATTACTGTATTTTATATTAAAGTTAAAACACTAGTACTCTAACCAAAAATAACAATTTTTTATTTTTTATTTTACAGTGAAAACAGTATTACCATAAAAAAACTGTATTTTCAAATTAGTGTGTTTTACTTAAATGAAAACAGCAAAAATATGCTTATTTCATCTACAGTATGTTACTTGACAATTGCTGCCAGTTAATTACTGTGAATATTTTTGGTATAGTAAGTTACTTGTTAATGGCTGCCAGTTAATAACTATGTTTTTATTTTACAGTAAGTAAAATAAAACTGTGACTGATTTTCACAGTCAGTTTCTTACAGTGTACACTGTAGCATCACTTGTATGGTTGCATTTTTCAGTATTGCTTAAGTGCACTGGTTTAATTAAGTATAACACTTGACTAAAGAAAAAAGATAACTGACAGCCTTTAGGGCAACAAGGACAATTATTTCTCAAGAAATGAAACTGATAATATGTTTTAGAGTGTATATTAAAAAATGACAGCTGACATGTGGCATGTGTCCTTGATGTTATAAGGAAGGTCATAAATAAGCTTTTTATGTCAAAGAAATGTGAGCTGACATGTGTCCTTGATGTTAGGGGAGATCATAAATAAGCTTTTTATGTCAAAGAAATATTGTTTTTATCAAATACATTTACAATACATGTGCACTAATATGCATTAATTTACGCACAGATAATCTTCAGTTAATATATTACCATTCATTAATGATCGCCGCATCAGCAACTTCTAAAGAGTCTATAGATTAAGTCATGAATTGCTATTAATGAAATGTGTCATCATGGAATAATACCCTATCGACATACAGTATTAACTAATAGTGTAAATTAATGTGGTATTTACCAAAATGTGTGTATTTTAGCGTCCAGACTTCTGTTTTAATAAATCATTAGCATGGTTTAGTTCTTTACCTGTTGGAGTTTGGGTTCCTTGCCGCTGTCGCCTTTGGCTTGCTTAGTTGGGGACACTTGACAATTGATATTTGATATTCAACAGTGCTTTGATCTGCCTGCATTGACACTATTCTTTAAGAGCTGCTGTGCAGCTAAAATAATGTACCAGTTATCAATGTAAAGCTGCTTTGACACAATCTACATTGTAAAAAGCGCTATATAAATAATGGTGACTTGACTTGACTTTACGAGTCATACATTAACTCAAGATTATCTGTGCATTAATTAAATATTAAATTAATGCATATTAGTGCATCTGTATTGTAAAGTGTTTCCTTTTTTTGTAAATGCTTGTCTTACTATGTGTCTAATAACAGCTTATGAGCAAAATGTAAATCAAATAATTCCATAATAAAAAATAAATAAATAAATAAATAAAATCTGTTTGGACTGGAATATAGTTTAATTTGGAGTATAGACAGTCAATGAAAGCTGTGGAAGACACAAATAAATTAACTATTTTATTTGATCATTCATGTAAAATAATAATAATAATAATAAAATGAAGGAAATTACAGAGATGTGCAACCTTTTTGAGATCTCTTATGTTTGCCTTCTACTTTCACTAGCAAATAATTATATCATATAAAAAAATAAAATAATTTAATGCATATAACTTTATATAACACATAAAATTGTATTCTCTAGTATGCTGAAACAAAGTGTCCATAGAAAAAAGTGATAGAAACTCAATGTAATTTAAGGACATGTACTTTCTCTGAAGTCTTAGTTTAAAGAACACTTTTGCACATCCTGTCCTGCAGGTTCTGCAGTATTTTTGTCACATACATAATTTTTTTCCACTACTATAAGGAAGTTGTGCTTTCCAGTAAGTCACCTGAGGTATAGGTGACATGAATCCAAGATTACTTTCTATTGGTATAGCATTTCAACACCAACCTAATAAGCAGCTTTGTTGCTGAGAGTTAGTGTAACTTTGGGTGGTATTACTTTTGTTTCTTCTATAACCTTCTACATAAAACATTTGCAGAGGAAACAACCCAGCCATGATGACTCAATGGAAACACTGCAATAGTTTTGAGATTTGAGTGATGATCTTTTTTAGATTAAATTGATTCATTTTAACAGATACTGTTATTGTTATTCAAAATAAATGTGAATATTTTATATTAAAATGTGCCATTTTCCTTATTTAATTTGGCCTATCCATAGTGAAAAAACCTATACCAAAATACATTTAAAATAAATTTATTTCACACTAGGTATAGTACAAATCCATCAACATGTTTACTGACATATCGCTTGAGACTTACTGTAAATATATATAATAATATAAATAAAAAAAAAAAAAATTATATATATATATATATATATATATAAAATAATATATAATATAATATAATATATAAATATTATAATTAAACTTTATTTGGAGTACTTCTTTATTGCAAAATTCACATTATTAAACCTAAAATGTGTTTTAATATCACTATTGATAGTATGATCACTGTATAATATCTGTCTTTAAATGTGTACCTACAGTATACCTGAAATAGTTCCATTTTAGATAATCAAATATACTAAGTATATTTTTAGTTGGACCTCAGCACTACTTCTGGATAAGGTAAGGTAAGGAGGTAAGGAGCTTAGATGGAACGAAATTAGATACAGAGGTCCGGTTAAAACCACTCACAAATAAATAACTAAACTACACATCATAATAAATACAAATAAAATACAAACAACTATTCATACACACCCATATATAAACACTATAATAAAAATGCAATATAACTTTGAGACAAAAAGTTCAGTTTGTTCAATTCTAGAGTATGGCAGAGTTAATAAATCTAACAGCTTCTAGTTCTGATGCTGCACAGCCTCCTGCCTGAAGGGAGAAGGACAAATAGTCTATTGGCAGGGTAGGAGGAGTCCTTCATGATGCTGCTGCACCAGATCTGCAGGCTGAGAAATTCTTGATGGTTTGGTCTGAAGTTGCAATCGATTTCTCGTGCGTTGACTGAAGAAACGATGACAAACTTGCCTGGTTAGTTTGACTCTTGTAGTAGGAAAGAGTTCTTTCTCTCTTCTAGGTAAGCACATGGCTGGGGTGCAGGTCGAGGCCTGCCAACAGGCAGCACCCAGCAGATGCAGAATGTTGGTCGGAGGGGGCAGGAGACTGAGGCTGAGCTGTGCATCGCTCTTTAAAGTCTGGGAGAAGTCACACCTCTTAGGTTTGACCTGACCAATGAGAAAGGTGGAATTTCTGAGCAGGAAATTCCTCTGTTGGGGTTTTATGGCTTTTTTCTGGGCGGTTCCTGTTGGTCTTTCTGAAGTCCACAATCATTTCTTTAGTTTTTTTTTTTTCACATTGATACAGAGATTGTTAATCCTGCACCAGGCCACGATTTGTTCCATCTCTAATCTGTAAGCTGACTCGTTATTCTGAGAAATGAGTCCCACCACAACAGTATCATCTGCAAATTTGACAATATTGTTACTCGGCTGTCTGGCGGAGCAATCATAAGTCAGCAGAGTGTACAGCAGTGGGCTCAGGACACAACCCTGCGGCGAGCCGGTGTTGAGAACAATGGGGGAGGACATGATATTATGGATCTATACAATCTGTCTTCTACTGGTTAAAAAGTCCAGTACCCAATTGCACAGTGAGTAACTCAGTCCAAGAGTCTCCAGTTTATGTATCAGTGTCTGCGGAATGATTGTAGTAAAAGGAGAACAAAAAAAAACATAAAAAGCAGTCTCACATAAGCGTCTTTGCTGTCAAGGTGGGTGAGGGCCAGATGTGCAACTGATGAGACAGCTTCTGCAGTGGACCTGTTCTTTCTGTATGCGTGCTGATTCTGGTCAATACTAACATCAATTTTCCCACTGATCTGAGTCATGATCAACATGACTTCATCACTATCTGGGTGAGTGCTACAAGGCGATAGTCGTTCAAGTATGACACTGTAGTAGTCTTAGGCACAACTGCTTTAGAGACTGAGATGTTAAAAATGTCAGTCAGTACCTCTGAGAGCTGATGTACACAGTCTTTCAGGACCCTGCCTGGAATGTTATCTGGGCCTGTGGCTTTACGTGGCTCGACACTCTGCAGGACCCTCCTGACATCTTCTGTGGTTATACTAGGTGGCTGCTCACCAGGTGGTATAGTGAGTCTAGTGCTAGGGTTGGTGTTAGAGTTATCAAAGCAAGCATAAAAAGTGTTGAGAGCATCAGGAAGAGATAGGTCTCTAGGGCATTCAGTATCTCTTCTTTTATAATCAGTAATGCTATTAATTAATTCTTTAAGAGCTGCTGTGCAGCTAAAATAATGTACCAGTTATCACTGTAAAGCTGCTTTGACACAATCTACATTGTAAAAAGCGCTATATAAATAAAGGTGACTTGACTTGACTTTACGAGTCATACATTAACTCAAGATTATCTGTGCATTAATTAAATATTAAATTAATGCATATTAGTGCATCTGTATTGTAAAGTGTTTCCTTTTTTTGTAAATGCTTGTCTTACTATGTGTCTAATAACAGCTTATGAGCAAAATGTAAATCAAATAATTCCATAATAAAAAAAAATAAATAAAAAAAAATCTGTTTGGACTGGAATGAGTATAGACAGTCAATGAAAGCTGTGGAAGACACAAATAAATTAACTATTTTATTTGATCATTCATGTAAAAAAAAATAAAATAATAATAATAATAAAATGAAGGAAATTACAGAGATGTGCAACCTTTTTGAGATCTCTTATGTTTGCCTTCTACTTTCACTAGCAAATAATTATATCATATAAAAAAAATAATTAATTTAATGCATATAACTTTATATGACACATAAAATTGTATTCTCTAGTATGCTGAAACAAAGTGTCCATAGAAAAAAGTGATAGAAACTCAATGTAATTTAAGGACATGTACTTTCTCTGAAGTCTTAGTTTAAAGAACACTTTTGCACATCCTGTCCTGCAGGTTCTGCAGTATTTTTGTCACATACATAATTTTTTTCCACTACTATAAGGAAGTTGTGCTTTCCAGTAAGTCACCTGAGGTATAGGTGACATGAATCCAAGATTACTTTCTATTGGTATAGCATTTCAACACCAACCTAATAAGCAGCTTTGTTGCTGAGAGTTAGTGTAACTTTGGGTGGTATTACTTTTGTTTCTTCTATAACCTTCTACATAAAACATTTGCAGAGGAAACAACCCAGCCATGATGACTCAATGGAAACACTGCAATAGTTTTGAGATTTGAGTGATGATCTTTTTTAGATTAAATTGATTCATTTTAACAGATACTGTTATTGTTATTCAAAATAAATGTGAATATTTTATATTAAAATGTGCCATTTTCCTTATTTAATTTGGCCTATCCATAGTGAAAAAACCTATACCAAAATACATTTAAAATAAATTTATTTCACACTAGGTATAGTACAAATCCATCAACATGTTTACTGACATATCGCTTGAGACTTACTGTAAATATATATAATAATATAAATAAAAAAAAATAAATTATATATTTATATATATATATATATAAAATAATATATAATATAATATAATATATAAATATTATAATTAAACTTTATTTGGAGTACTTCTTTATTGCAAAATTCACATTATTAAACCTAAAATGTGTTTTAATATCACTATTGATAGTATGATCACTGTATAATATCTGTCTTTAAATGTGTACCTACAGTATACCTGAAATAGTTCCATTTTAGATAATCAAATATACTAAGTATATTTTTAGTTGGACCTCAGCACTACTTCTGGATAAGGTAAGGTAAGTAGGTAAGGAGCTTAGATGGAACGAAATTAGATACCGAGGTCCGGTTAAAACCACTCACAAATAAATAACTAAACTACACATCATAATAAATACAAATCTGATGCTGCTGCACCAGATCTGCAGGCTGAGAAATTCTTGATGGTTTGGTCTGAAGTTGCAATCGATTTCTCGTGCGTTGACTGAAGAAACGATGACAAACTTGCCTGGTTAGTTTGACTCTTGTAGTAGGAAAGAGTTCTTTCTCTCTTCTAGGTAAGCACATGGCCGGGGTGCAGGTCGAGGCCTGCCAACAGGCAGCACCCAGCAGATGCAGAATGTCGGTCGGAGGGGGCAGGAGACTGAGGCTGAGCTGTGCATCGCTCTTTAAAGTCTGGGAGAAGTCACACCGGCCCACATGCTCCGGGGTTGTTTGTAGAAAAGTATTAATGCCGGCCCAGATGCTCCGGGATTGTTTGTAGAAAAGTGATCCTATATCTGAAGAGCATAATCAGCCTTGGCTCTTTTAATGCCGGTACTTAAGTTTCTCCTTGCCACTCTAAGCGCCTCAGTGTTTCTGAATGCCGAATCTCATGCTCTCAGAAGGGATCTGACCTCTGCAGTCAGCCAGGGCTTCTGGTTAGGGTGGATAGTTATTGTTCTGGTAGTAGTAACGTCGTCCATACACTTACTGATGTAACAGATGACAGAGGATGCATACTACTCCAGATCCACCTCTCCAGCGTCTGTTGCTGCTTCCCTGAAGACATGCCAGTCAGTACACTCATAGCAGTGTTGAAGCACAGAGGCAGTGTTACTGGGCCACACTGTGATTGACTTTTGTGTTGGTTTCATTGTCTTCACAGCAGGGCAGTAAGAGGGAACAAGCATAATGGAGATGTGATCAGAGAGCCCAAGGTTGTGCAAATTGACATGGTCAAAATCTCCAGCAATCACATAAAATGCATCCGGGTGATTGTTTTGGAGAGAGCATATGTTTTCATGTAGTTCTCCTAGCGCCTCACTAGCTTTTGTGCTCAGGGGGATGTAAACAACTACAATGAACACTGCTGTGAGCTCTCGTGGTAGATAGTATGGTCAGCATTTGATGGTCATGTATTTGACAGCTTCAGAGCAGTGAGTGCTAATAATAGAACAATTGCTGCACCAATCTTTGTTGATGTACACACAAAGTCCATCTCCCTGAGTCTTCCCCGACAACTGACTCTGATCGGCCCGGTGGAGTAGCATGCCACTAATCTGGTGTGCTGAATATGGAATATTGCCGTTAAGCCATGTTTCCATCAATAAATGCATGCAGCAGTTCCTCATCTCCTTGTACACATTCATTTGCAGCCTTAATAAATCCATTTTGTTATCCAACGCCCGAACATTGGCTAAAAAAACTGACAGAATCACCAGTCTGTTGTTGTTAGCCTTTAACTTAGCCAACAGGCCGGCTCGCTTTTCCCTCTTCTGCTTCCAAGCACACCACTTATTCTTGCCTCTGAGCCGGCATATAGTGCAGCACCATGCCACTGTCCTCAAAAGCTCTATCCTGCCTAGCTCTGATTTCAGGTTCTGTGGTAGTTTTGCTTCATACTTGCTGTTAATTGAGTTCAAGTGGATTGTATCGCACAAACCTTTCTGCACACATACACTCACTATCTCTTACTATAGCCGGAGAAGCCGGCAAAACACTAAGGGCTTACGCTAGGGATAACTAAAGTACATGAAGTACAAAATTAGTTGTTCCAATTTAGCAGACTTTAGGTATATCAATTTAGTATACCAAAAGTTTAAATGCAGGGTATATTAAGTACATAAATATGTAAATGCTTTCTTATAATTTGAAAGATTGCAATCGGAATTGGTTTATTGTAATTATATAATAGATATGAGTCAGTAACAGCAAGGTAAAAGTTGTGCATATACTGCCAGCATCGGTAAGAGAGTGTGAGAATGAAACAGGTTTGGGTTGATGATTGACTTTCATAAATCAAGTCCCATAAAATATAGCTTTTTAATGTTAAAGATATTAATAGCTTATTTTCAATGGCAGGTGGTTTATATTTTGATCTCATGAGGGGAAAGTGTGCATGAAAAATCTTAAACTTTATTCTTTCAGCATTTTTCTTCTGCATGCTTCTCTAATGAATCCAGTTCTTTATTTCTTATAATGAATAAAAGTGAAGCAGTTTTCTATGCAATAATGACTGAATAAACACTTTCTTTACACAACATTGACCAAGGAGTGTATTTTTGCAAATTACCACACACCAACACAATAGCCTCAATGTTTTTTTTTTATTTCAAGAATACAGAGGCATGCATATTGCTTATCACTGCCCCAAAACACCAACATTAATTTGTTTTCTTCCAACAACATTTCATCCTCAAAATGTCAGATAATTTTCAATATTCAAGTTTGTGAATATTCCCCCCCCCCGATAGTTATACATCCCGGTAGGCATTATGTTCAGTGAAGCAATGTTGAGTGAAAGTGAAGAAGGAAATAAGTGGGGAAAAATACAATATGCTGAAAGAATTAAGACAATACCGGCAACACCAAAGGCCATTGTTGTGCATTTATACCATTTCCTCTCAAAAACTGTTCATTTACTGCTCTTGTGTGAGATATGCAATCAAAACACAAAGACTTTAACTGGTCACTAAAGGATCTCAGAAAGTCGACAGTAGTTGTATGCGGTCAACTGATCTTGTTCTTTTGGCATTATATAACAACATCCCCCCAACAACCATAATGGAGACAACAAAGAGTCCTGCAAAGAACCCGGTGCTTGTGCTCATGTGTAGAAATCCACCATCATTTGAGGCTACAAAATGAAAAAGCAACAGAGTTAGACAGAAAATAATGACATAGGAATCATATTACAGCCACTGTTAAAGGAATAATTTAGCCAAAAATGAGAACTGTTGTTTTAAAAAAGTGATGATTTTATTTTTGGGATGTGCTAGAATAGGTTTTCATACTTTAATGTTTAGAAAACACATTATTATTCACATATGTCACATTGTTGCAGCACCTCTCTTCCCAGTCTGTCAGTAACGCTCTGTTTAATTCCTGTTTCTATGAAGCCCCTCCTTCTGAAAAGCGCTATGTTCTCTAATTGGTTGGCAGGATCAGTGTGTTGTGATTGGGCAAGTGCCTCAAGCGTGTTTCGTAAATGTCACGCCCCTTACCATAATGTGAGTTTCAAACAGAGAATATAGAAACTTGCATTATTCTCTATAACCGATATAAAGAATAAATCCCTTTGGAGTGACTTTGTGCTTTGTAACTTTGCAGACCTTTTTTATGCTTAAACTGCAACATTTCACACTAAAGAAAGTTAAACATGTAAAAAAATTAGGACCTAATAGGACCCCTTTAAACCATACTCATATACCTGCAGAATTATGAGTCTGTCTCGCCACACGTAGGGGACCCTGGGTGATGTAGTGCCTGGCTGTTTCTTGGCTCACGTCTCGCCTACGTTTGCGTGCGGCTTGACCAAGACAGCCTTGGGCACACCTGGAGTTTGGACTGTCTTTTGCACACAGGATCACGGAGCAACTAATGTACACCTGTTGACAATTATTATAGTGAAAGGTTCCTGCTTAACACAATTTACACATTAATGTTATGTGAATGTGTCATACCTCATCAAAGCCTCCTGTGAACTTGAAAGCTTGGATCTCAAAGTCATATTTTGTGGAGTCACCTGGGTAAACCATGACTGTTTCATCCATAACACACCTGAAATAACACAATTAAAGAACTGAATGACTTATGAACACATCTTGTTCAGTTTCATTACTTGTTTCATTACAGTTTCATTACTTCATACTTGTTTCAAACCTACTCAACTTTTTTGATACTGGTGTTCATATCACATCATGCAATGGGGCATAAAAAATAATAAGGTTGATTTTTTTTTTTCCAGCTGTATTTACACTGTTTTATCATTGCTTTTGTTGTTAGGTTTAGTAACTTGCAATTTTGTGACATCTCTCAATAGCAGATCAAGTGTTTGCTGATTAAAGGGTTAGTTCACCCAAAAATGAAAATTCTGTCATTAATTACTCACCCTCATGTCGTTCCACACCCGTAAGACCTGGAACACAAATTAAGATATTTTTCATAACATCTGATGGCTCAGTGAGGCCTGCATTGCCAGCAAGACAATTAACACTTTCAATGCCCAGAAAGCTACTAAAGACATATTTAAAACTGTTCATGTGACTACAGTGGTTCAACCTTAATGTTATGAAACAACGAGAATACTTTTTCTGCAGCAAAAAACAAAATAACGACTTTATTCAACAATATCTAGTGAAGGACGATTTCAAAACACTGCTTCATGAAGCTTCGAAGCTTTACGAATCTTTTGTTTCGAATCAGTGGTTCAGAGCGTGTATCAGACTGCCAAAGCCTCATTTACTGAAATCACGTGACTTTGGCAGTTTGATACGCGCTCCGAACCACTGATTTGAAACAAAAGATTCGTAAAGCTTCGAAGCTTCATGAAGCAGTGTTTTGAACTCGCCCATCACTAGATATTATTGAATAAAGTTGTTATTTAGTTTTTTCGGCACACAAAAAGTATTCTCGTCACTTCATAACATTAAGGTTGACCCACTGTAATCACATGAACTGTTTTAAATACGTCTTTAGTAGCTTTCTGGGCATTGAAAGTGTTAATTGTCTTGCTGGCAATGCAGGTCTCACTGAGCCATCGGATTTTATGAAAAATATCTTAATTTGTGTTCTGAAGATGAATGAAGGTCTTACGGGTGTGGAATGACATGAGGGTGAATTAATGACAGAATTTTCATTTTTGGGTGAACTAACCCTTTAAGTAACTTGACCTTATAATTAAATGACAAATTTTTCTTTCACTAATACAGTTCTTTACCTTCACACTTGTTTTTCTCACGTTACTAAACCACACCTGCAGCCACAGTAAAAGATTAATGATTTTAAGGAAAGCCATTGTGAGGTTTTCAACAAAGCCTTGAAGGCCAACTGTGTATTTAAAGGAGACCATTTATACAAGGCCTTGAACCTGAAACCTTTTTGTTAGTAGACAAAAAGCATAATCCAGTAAGCCTTTAATTCTGCACTGATCCTGCAGTGTTTTAAACATAACCAATGACAAGCTTGGGATATAATGAATAAACTTCTACTCTATCATTAGTGCATGCCATTGCTCATTCTGAAAATCTAGTTCATGATAAAGTCTTACCCATCTTTGATGATGTCATAAAAGACAGGACTGAATGGATTGTCTTCTGGAGTGGCCCTGCAGGACTCAACGAAGAGTGTGACCTCTGGGAGGGCAGTACGGGCTTCAATACCCATGTAGATGGGGTCCATCAGCTGAACCTGCACTGGATACTGGCTGGGATCTACCCGACTGTTAAAGCTGCTGTCGGTGAAAACTTCAAATGAGTAACTAAATGTACCGAAGCTGGATTCAGTGAAGATGTAGTCAGATTTATGGTTGACGTAGCGGTTTGACACACTGGCTATTTTGGGATACTGGCAGGAGAAGCCGAATTTAACTTGATTGCGTCTGGTGATAACAGCATTCGGGTTCTCAAAAGAGTTTATTTCATTTTTAAAGACCATGAAATCTCCAGAGTCCTGATTGGTGATAAAGGATGAAAAAATAATCAAAATGTAAAGGGCTTCAATGCAACACTCATATATTCAAAAAAGAACATAGAAGAACATAATACGCAGTTTCCATACATCCATCGTGGTGCCACAGGTGTTGAGGGACATTGTTCCCAGGATGTGGGTTTGATTGGAAGAAAGAGAGCAGGTGGGGTCTCGCAGTTGGAGCCAGTCCTGGTCAATGCCATCCATGGAGGCTTTACTGATTACAATGCTGATACTGTTATCGTCACAGATGACCTTTGCTTCACCTTAAAAGATATGATGCATTTATTAAGTCACGATTAGAGTATTTTTATGTAACCTGCATTTAAATAAAAAATAAAAAAAAAAACACTAAGGGATGACACATACAGTGGCTTATTCTACACAAGTATATGAATGCAAACGCATCTAGCTACATAATTTGTGAGATGAGCAAGAACGCACTCACTGCAATCTCAGCAGACAGCAATTAATCTATTCTAAATATATTTGAAGGTAACTTGCTTGAGCACAAAGGTTTGTTCATCCCCACCCCAGCAACACAATGTACTGTTAAGTTTGTTCAACCGGACTATACCCATTTGCTAGAAATGGTAAGGATTTTGGTTGATTTGCAGCAAAGACTCTAGATATAGAAAGACGGTTCACTCCATTTAGTTATGAATGGGAGAAACTGCAACATGCAATATGGTGGAATACATCCAGCCTTCTAAGTAAAAGAGCCAGTTGCTGATTGATAATGTCATTGTGTCATTGTGGCAGCCGTTAGAAGCTCCGGTTCCCATAGAAACCTGAGACTCGTGCGTATTGGCTCATCTAGCCTAAAAAATAAGTTTTTTCAACGCTATTTGAGCATAAGACATAACATTTACGGGACAGTTCATGTCAGATTTTTTTGCTGATTTGAAATATGTTATTTAATTGTGAGTTCGCCAAGCAGTTTTTGAGATTTCAGAATTCCCCCATTCAAATAGATAGGACTTGGTCTTGGATGCCTGAAATAGCTGCCCGGATGCGTTGCAAATATGGCCGCTGAATGAACAGACTTTCCTTGAAAGTGACTTTGTCTGTAGCGATTCACCAAAAAGATTTGTTCACTAATTCGTTCAGTGGCTCTTTCTACAAGTTATCGTTTCCGTTGCGGCAATATGTGGCAATGAGTGAATGTATTTGTACTTTATGAGTGAGAATCATTCAGTTAACTGATTCATCAAAAATTTTGTGTGTCTACAAATCCAATAATAAAGAGCATTAAAGCATTATTTTCTCCACAAATTACAACAAAGCAGCCTATAACACACTGATAAAAATGATTCTGTCATGAAGTAAATACTACAAAAAACAAAACAAAAACAAATGTAATTTCTATTGAAAAAATTGAAAAACCCCAAAGTAAATTCTGTATTACTACTCAATTCAAGCTTGTAGAAATTAAAGCATAAATGTCAATGATATAAAATTAAGTAAAACCTACTCAACTTTTCTGATACTGCTGTTCCCATCATGCAATGGGACATGAATAATTAATAAGGTTATAACATCTGGAGTTCATTTTCTACTCAAAATGACACATTCATGCTCAAAGATGATCTACTGAATGGGTAACACTTTACAATAAGGTTCATTAGTTAAACATTAGTTAATGTATTAACTAACATGAACAAACCATGAGCAATACATTTTTTTCTGTATTTACTAATCTTCGTTAACGTTAGTTAATGAAAATTCAGTTGTTCATTGCTTGTTCTGCTAATGTATTAGACCTACCTGATAGAACCCTTGCTTTTGCCACAACCACAACAATGCACCTCATTTCTGACTGACTAATGAAGAAAAGACAGAAAAGAACTCTTGAGAAATTATACAGAGAACATGAATAACCGGTGAACTTAAATACAGATCCCAGTTTACCTGTTAAGTGTTTCTGCTGTGAAACACAAAGGTACATGACGATACAGATCTGTCTCCTGTGGAATCCAGGTCAGTGTTGCCATCATAACCCCATTACTTAAACTTGTCAGGGTCTTAGACATATTAGAGGGGCCACTGACCTGGAAGTCAAAGATGCTACACAAAAGGAACAGAAAGATCACATAACATTAACTCAAGTGACTGGCACATATGGAAAACCTGCTTCAGCAAACATTGTCAGTTGAGCATATCAAAGTATGCTTTTGATCTAAAGATAAAAAAGAAATTCAGTTCAATTATTCTCCTCACCAAGTCACTGCACTAAGAAATGACATTTTGATACAGCATATCAACTCTCCCAGCTAACAAAAATGTTCTAAAAACCATTTTGCTAATGTTCGCATTTAGTTATTAAAACATTACTTCAGAATGTTCTCTGAATGTTCACAAACAAATTATAAATAATGTTTTTTTTTTGTTTTTTTTTGCTTAAGTTTTGTGTCCATTGTAAAAGACCAGATAACCAATGGATAATAACCCTACTGGAAGAATGTTTGTTCATAACTTTGACCAAAAGTCAAAGTTTTGGGAATGTTTCATGTTAGCTGGGCTGTTGAAGTTTGGTAGCATCAGAAATGTAAAAAAGTGAAATGCAATCAAATCCAGAGGTCAAAGACAGTGAAAAATAATTGGCTTACAAAAGTGTGGAAGAGAAATATGTAACACCAAATATTATTCAGACCTGTTGTCTGAGACCTGTGCTCGGAGGGTGATCTCATGAGCCTGTCCCACAGCAGCATGATGCACATCTCCATGCAAAGGAGTTGGTGTCAAGAAACTTGGCTTGTTCACCCGTGGCACGCAACCCTGGGCTGGTGGAAGAACTGCAAGATTCCGTAGATTGTGTTTAAATCCGCAGAAACAATACACAATACACACAATGAGTACAACAGACCTAAAATAAACATTTAAGTGTTTCATCATCCACAAACTTTTTGTAAGTACAACATGTTCACTTCTACTTTCAATTGCATGTGTGATATAATTAACCACTGAGCCTGTTCATCCACAGTTTTTCTTTTGACATGTATTGCATTGTTTCTGGCTCTTGCAGGCATGTCAAACGACGGAAACTGGTTGTTCAGGTTATTTAAACACGAATGTCTAATGTTCTGTTTGTGGTGATTGATGTCTCTATTGGTGGAATTATACTGTGTCTCTATGTCTAGTTTACACTCCTTCATATGCGTACTTTTGACTTTAATTTCTTTATATTTTATATATATCAATGCCTTTATTCAACAACAGATTATACATTTCACACCTTCTAGTATTTTCTGCATCGATCTGAGCCATATATTTGAATGCCTTTTCCATTAATTTGTGGTTATTGCATTAGGAATTTTAATCAGAGAGATTGCTCTGAATATTTTCTTACTTTTTCAAATGAATTCTTCTGATATTCCTTTCAAATAAATTATTAGACTTCTGTAATTTTGTTTGAAAATAAATTTGAAAGATTTTTTTATTCATTTGAATCCATTTGTTTGATTTCTGTCAATTTCTTCTTAAATGCTATATCTATACAATTAGCTTCCTAATTTATTTTATCGCATAACTCTGTTTGACCCATAGCAGATGTGCTGAAATGTGATTCTTACTCACTTTCAACTCCAAACTGCAGAGGCACTTGACTGAGAGCAGTTGGATTACTGTCTAATGTATTACTGACTGAGAGGACCCCATTATCTCCCATCACAGTTATGTTTGAAACAGGATAATCCTCCAGGATGAGCTCAAACACATGCACACCCAGAGCCAGTGAGTCTCCTCTATGCAAAGTGCATGATTCCTACAAAGCAGAATAAACATTTATATATACTATATATATATATATATATATATATATGTGTGTGTGTGTGTGTGTGTATACATATATATAAATGAACAATACCTCGTGAAGATGTATGTTTGGATGTTGATTGGTGTCATTAAACCTGCATCTCACAACATCGTCATCTGGGTCATGTGCCAGCAACTGAAGGTTCTGGAAGCAGTTCTGAGGAATCCTGAATATTATCAAAAGGAAGAGCAAGATGCATTATTTATTTATGGAAGTAGATGCGTCTGTTAATGAAAATGCAAATGTAAACTATATTAATACATTAAAATGCACAAACCTTATGTTTGGAATTGCTGCTGAAACAGGGGATCTGTTTGGAGACTGCGTGTCAGATCGTCGGCCAGTGTCAACATGAGTGCGAAGGGTCCATCCACCGACACCCTGAACATTATCCTCCCAGCAACAACCAGAGGAACTGAAAGAGATATTTGAAAAAAATGCATATGCATTATCTTAATGTCATGTATTTTATGTGTTTAAAGGGTTAGTTCACCCAAAAATGGAAATTCTGTCATTAATTACTCTCCCTCATGTCGTTCCACACCCGCAAGACCTTCGTTCATCTTCGGAACACAAATTAAGATATTTTTTGATAAAATTCTTGAGGTATATGACTCATCCATAGACAGTAATTTAACCACCACTTTCAAGGTCCAGAAAGGTACTAAAGACATTGTTAAAACAGTCGACGTGACTGCAGTGGTTCAACCTTAATATTATGAAGCGACGAGAATACTTTTGGTGCGCAAAAACAAAACAAAAATAACAGCTTTATTCAATAATCTCTTCTCTTCCCTGTCATTATTCTTACGCAGTTGACGCAGTAAGCACAGTGAAGGCTTCCGTGTTTACGTCCAAATGCCAACTCAGTATTGGCCAAAGCTGATCACATGAGCAGCACGGCACATGCGTGTGATGCTGACGCAGGAGCCAGCCAAAAATTAGTCGACGTTCTGACGTAGAACCTGGAAGTGTTGGACGTAAACAGCATATGAGAATGACACAGAAGAGAAGATATTGTTGAATAAAGTTAAGTTTTGTTTTGTTTTTGCGCACAAAAAGTATTCTTGTCGCTTCACAACATTAAGGTTGAAACACTGCAGTCACATTGATGATGTTTTTAATGATGTCTTTACCTTTGTGGACCTTGAAAGTGCTGTCTATGGACGATTCATATAGCCTACCTCTCGGATTTCATCAAAAATATCTTAATTTGTGTTCTGAAGATGAACAAAGGTCTTACGGGTGTGGAACGACATGAGGGTGAGTAATTAATGACAGTAATTTTCATTTTTGGGTGAACTAACCCTTTAAATGCTTGAGTTCACTTTACGCATTAACTACAGAACTTAATATAATGACAGTTAATTTTTAAGGTCTTTAGTATGTGCATTTTAGGATTTTATTATTTATTATGAATATTTTGTGACCATGTAATCAATAAATTAAGGTAGAATATAATAGTTCTATAATATAAAAGCAGTATCAGAATTACCTCAGAATGAAGGGACCATTAGTAGTGACATTGGTGGCCATGTGAACCTCTGATTGGCACCACAGATCTTCAGGTCTGCTGTCTGTCACCGTAGCTTCTGTGTTGGTGAGGACGCCACAGTATCCACTCTCACAAATCCAGTTGACTTGAGAACCACAGGGACCCCTGCTGGACTCTCTGTAGTAAAAGTGCATCTGCCAAAACACATGATTCCAGAGTTACCACATGATTTAGTCCAGTACATTTTTCTCAGGAAAGAATTTTTTTAATTTTTTTTTAATTTTACTTTAAAATCTAGGCTAAAATGCCCTATGTACACTGTTATTGCCAAGGAACAAACAATACATATGACAACTAGCAACGACATTTGTTATTGTTAACTAAAACTATTAAAATAATCAATTATCACTTACATTGATCAGTTTCTCGCATTTGATCAGTCAATATAACTTCAACTTTAAAAAGTTAAATGAAAATTAGAAATGTTGTCTTGGCAGGTAACTAAAATAAATGTTTAAGTCAAAGTATTAAAATGACAAAAACTAAAACTGAAATAAAAATAAATTAAAGCTTAATATTTTCTAAACAAAAACTAATAAAATAACAAAAGCACATAATATTTATAATAAAAATTCAAATGAAAACTGAAAATACACAAAAAAGCATATTCAAAATATCAATAAAAATTATATATAAAAATAATTCTAAAATTGCATCACAGAAACCATCTCTTTTATCTAAGAAACTTCACCAACTATTTACGAGTTTAGATTAGCTTAATTTTATGTACAATTAATCTTACATATTTTGTATGACAGTAAAAATAGAAAATTATCAAAAATAATGAATTAAAAATAAATAGAGTGAGACTCCTTCAGTTAAAACTGGATTTACCTCTACTGATCCATCTGGAAATCTGTTTCCAGGCGTGAACGTCATGGAACCCCCGTAGAAACCTACAGCTGGTCCCACAGCGAGAGTCAAGCTAATCAGCAGCAGCATCGTGCCGTGTGCCATTGTGTCTGAAGAAATCACACGGTGAGCAATGCCATACATAGAGAAATGGGTGGATACTTTCTGTTTCCAAATTATTGTTTAAGTCGTTCCACCAGCTGAAGACAAGCATGTGATGAATGACAGGAATCAGCAGTAGTAATTATGCTGAGGCATATGACAAAAAATGATTAATTATTAATTGACCTTTGACCTCTGACATATTACCTTTGCCCCTCCCCCATGGGACCACCCAAATATTACCCCATCCCCCCATAGTTGACCGCTGTATGAACCCCATGATCTTGGGGTTATGGAATTTAAATGGTGGTGGACATTTGACATGGGTTATGAATATGTCCATTGATTCTTTGCATTTTTGAAACATCTATAGTATTGACCTGTGGGTCATTTGCAGGTGGAACAAATTGATGAGCGACGATTTTTGAACTTTGACACCATATTTGAAGTCCTGATGGTGATTTTCGGGGTCACGCATTAGCAGATGTGTGACGGCATCCGCATTCCGGCACATCTCTAATCTTCCTGTGTAAGTAACAAAAATAAGAATAAGAAACAGCCGGATCAAAATGACAAAAGAATAAACATGGTATATTTTATAAAATAGAATACACAAACGCATACACACATACACACATTTCAAAAAGTGAAAAACATTCACATCTCCATAATATATTATAACACGCTGAATAATGACAGTTACTAAATTTAATGAGACTGATAATTATAGTTAAATAAAAATATAAAAACATGGAAAACGTTTTCCTCCAGCAATGATGTCTGAATGGGTTAACAGTTGCTTTTAGTTTGAAATATAAATTTTAAAAATGTGTTCATATGAGTAAAAGAATATTTATTTTAACAATGTCAATGCAAAAAGGGAATTTGGACATTCCCTTTGTTCCAATTTGTTCCATGTAAAACATGCATAAGACATGGTTGTTTTTATACTGGATATTCTCTCCCCTAAACACATAGTAAACGTTTTCATTTTTATATTTTCAAAAATATAATTTAGTATAATTTAATAAGGTGTTTTGCAAATGGGGGATACATTTTGGTAGTTAAATAAAAAAAAAAAAAATAAAAAATTTTGCTTTTAGTTTATACCGAAATCTAAAAATCTCTCACTGACTCTCTCTCTCTCTCTCTCTCACACACACACACACACATTTCAAAAGAGAAAAACATTCTGTTCTATGAATGAAGATGGTAATAAAAAAAGTATAACAATGTTAATAATAACAAACAGATTACTAAGCCAAAATGATATACCAGTTATCACTGTAAAGCTGCTTTGACACAATCTGCATTGTAAAAAGCGCTATATAAATAAAGGTGACTTGACTAAATTTACTGAAACCAATTATTATAGTTTTAGTTAAATGAAAATATAAAATTTCTTACTTGTTGATGTCCTTAACATTAAATGGTTTACAAACTCTCATTGTCTCTCCAAGTGACTTGCAACAATGCATGGTAGTCACAGAGACAGAGGGGGAGAGCAATGGTCAGCGAGGGTGGATGAAACATTATTTTGTCCGTGCTATCTTTTATTTTCAAAGCATAAATGCAAAAGTTTAAATGACATCTTTTGCAATTAAACAACTGTTCAAATTAAATTTTGTAGTTTTTTAAATTATATTTTTAAAATCGTAATAAATCAAATCTTTGACATTTCATTTATCAGTGTATGTGTAAAAATGTAGGGGTCTCACAAGCCATCTCTCACATTGTGTCACATTTTCAATAATTCATTATGAAAATCACCAAGCATTTTCAGAGAGAAACAATGATTTCATTCAGACCCTGTGATGCCTCAGGTTAGTTCTATGAAAGGACCTTATCTCTATTTTAAATTGAAATGATTCTAAATATACATAATATAAAATGTTACTAAAAAATGATTTAAACAATTTAAACATAGTTTAGTTTTAGCTAAATTAATATATAAATTAAAAATATATACAGTGGGTACGAAAAAAAATTCAGACCCCCTTAAATTTTTCACTCTTTGTTATATTGCAGCCATTTGCTAAAATCATTTAAGTTCATTTTTTTCCCTCATTAATGTACACACAGCTCCCCATATTGACAGAAAAACACAGAATTGTTGACATTTTTGCAGATTTATTAAAAAAGAAAAACTGAAATATCACATGGTCCTAAGTATTCAGACCCTTTGCAGTGACACTCATATATTTAACTCAGGTGCTGTCCATTTCTTCTGATCATCCTTGAGATGGTTCTATACCTTCATTTGAATCCAGCTGTGTTATACTGTTATACTGTGGTTATACTGATTGGACTTGATTAGGAAAGCCACACACCTGTCTATATAAGACCTTACAGCTCACAGTGCATGTCAGAGCAAATGAGAATCATGAGGTCAAAGGAACTGCCTGAAGAGCTCAGAGACAGAATTGTGGCAAGGCACAGATCTGGCCAAGGTTACAAAAAAATTTCTGCTGCACTTAAGGTTCCTAAAAGCACAGTGGCCTCCATAATCCTTAAATGGAAGACGTTTGGGACGACCAGAACCCTTCCTAGAGCTGGCCGTCCGGCCAAACTGAGCTATCGGGGGAGAAGAGCCTTGGTGAGAGAGGTAAAGAAGAACCCAAAGATCACTGTGGCTGAGCTCCAGAGATGCAGTCGGGAGATAGGAGAAAGTTGTACAAAGTCAACCATCACTGCAGCCCTCCACCAGTCTGGGCTTTATGGCAGAGTGGCCCGACGGAATCCTCTCCTCAGTGCAAGACACATGAAAGCCCGCATGGAGTTTGCTAAAAAACACCTGAAGGACTCCAAGATGGTGAGAAATAAGATTCTCTGGTCTGATGAGACCAAGATAGAACTTTTTGGCCTTAATTCTAAGTGGTATGTGTGGAGAAAACCAGGCACTGCTCATCACCTGTCCAATACAGTCCCAACAGTGAAGCATGGTGGTGGCAGCATCATGCTGTGGGGGTGTTTTTCAGCTGCAGGGACAGGACGACTGGTTGCAATCGAGGGAAAGATGAATGCGACCAAGTACAGGGATCTCCTGGACGAAAACCTTCTCCAGAGTGCTCAGGACCTCAGACTGGGCCGAAGGTTTACCTTCCAACAAGACAATGACCCTAAGCACACAGCTAAAATAACGAAGGAGTGGCTTCACAACATCTCTGTGACTGTTCTTGAATGGCCCAGCCAGAGCCCTGACTTAAACCCAATTGAGCATCTCTGGAGAGACCTAAAAATGGCTGTCCACTAACGTTTACCATCCAACCTGACAGAACTGGAGAGGATCTGCAAGGAGGAATGGCAGAGGATCCCCAAATCCAGGTGTGAAAAACTTGTTGCATCTTTCCCAAAAAGACTCATGGCTGTATTAGATCAAAAGGGTGCTTCTACTAAATACTTTAAATATTTTAAAACCTTACATTTTCAGAGAGCAGAAGAAGTAGTTATTTTTGCAATGATAAAAAATAAATAAGTAAAAATAAAATAAAAAGCATTAATAAAATAAAACACTCCCGGATCCTCCCAGAAATAAACTCCTGTGTGAATGAGAGATGGGAGGGTGGAGTCAGACCAGATGAGCCTCTGTGTCTCAGCATATAGACCGTTAACTCCTTTCCAGAGTGAATGTTTTTGTACTAAATTTATTTCAAAGCACAATCTTAATAGTTCAAATATGATCTTTTAAAATTAAAAGGTTGTTTAAATCTGATCTTTAAAGATTTAATAATAATCAAATATTATTCTTAGAAGTCTACAATATCAGGATAACATCTGATGGCTTTATTTAATTTAACTTAAAGTATACTTTTTATCAAACAACACCTCTTAGATCTTATTTCTCAAAGATTCAAGCAGAAGGGTTAGGGGTAAGTTTTTGAGAAAACAGCATGTTAAAAACAGCATGTTAACTAGAAATATTTCATTTGAATTGATTTTTAAAAAATCCAAACATGAAAGTGTCTGTGTGTTTGGCGAGTGACAGATGCAACTCGCACGTCCCCGTAAAAAGGTCTCAGCTTTGCACTTATTTAGCTTAAGTTGCATCTTTAAGAAAATCACTATGCATTTTCAGAGACGGATCCTCAAAAATCATTAATGATGGCCTCAGGATATAGGCTGGTGAGGTGATTTACAGATCAGTCACCGAGCCTGTCTGTTGCCCCCTTGAGCATCCTTTGGGAAGAGATGACACTAGCAGGACACATGCCCCTTGTCCGCCAACAATTTTGCATGGTGTTAAACACCCTACAAGTAGTCATTTATTTCAACTGTGTTATTTACAAAACAGCATTTTTCAATAGAATGAATCTACACATCCGATGTCTTTCAGAGACATGACTTCAGGATCAGGGGGTCTCTTGAAAATATTTAACTGGGCCCCAAAGCCTCTACCTGGCATGTCCACATCAGACTGTGCTTGAAAATATCTTTGCTGTTAAATATCTTTAAAAAACCTCACATGTAAACTTACATTTTTAAGCCTCATAAATCTATATGATTTACTTTGCTTTTTTCTATAAAGTTTCAACTCCTAATAAATATAAAGTAAACCAAAAGAATAATGTTGACAAATATGTTTGCTGCAATGTTTTAAACAAATAGATTAACTTACTCTAAACCGTTCCTTACACAGTGAAACCATCAAGGATAGTCAAAGGCTCATGACAATGGGTGGAAACACATTACATATGTGACATAGTTTTGCCAAAAATCAAATACTGTATTACATTTTAAAATAATAATAATAATAATAATATTGCTTTAAATTTTAAATAAAAAGTTAAAAGCAAACATATCTTCATACCATGTGTTCTGACACAATTTTTGTTTCATAAAATTTGCTACCATTATCAGCCTGATAAATATAAAGTTGATACATGATGAAACAAGAATCACGCTACCAAATTCTTTTGACACAATGTTTTTTTTTTATTTTTATAAATGTTTTTAAAATACAACTAAATTATTTTTATTAAAATTATTTTTTCTTTTGACAAACTATTAGACAAAAATTATTTTTCCCTGTGGTGTTGGAATAGGACTTATTTTAATGTTTGGGATACGTTACAAGTCATATTAAATTGTCTCAAGTAAAATTTTAAATGTAATGCACATATTGTATATAACACTTCACATCAATAAGGTCTTATTTTAATGTTTTTCAAAAATATACATACTTTAAACAAATTCTATGATTGGAATAAACCATCATGTCTGTAACATACGGATTCATAAAGGTGAGGGAAATTGGATCCAATCAGTTTATTAAACAAAAACAATTACACATATAGCAAGTAACACAAAACAGAAGCAAGGGCACAATACATTACAATATCATTGTACAATTCAGGTTTTGCTATATCACATTACCATTTTAATACATATTAAGGTGCATCACCATGACTGATTAAACATTTAGCAGCGCTTCAAATGAATTCAGCTCAAATTAAACAACTTGTTAAAAAGATGGTATGTAACGCAGGTACGTCACTGCATTCAAAATAAAGACTGTTTGTAGACCTGTAGCATTCGAAGGGGTCGTCCTCTGGAACTGGCCAGTCGTGTTCCCACTCAGACTCAGAACTATCACTACTTTGAGACCAAAAGTCCATTTCGGATTCCTCGCGGGGTTTCATTAACTCAATAAGGTTTTGGTCATGAAGCGACTTGTTCCAACAGGTTGATATGGTTATGTTATCACCAGGCTTTATCACCTTGTACCGCACGTTGGGGGAATTCCATCCCACTCGTTCATGTAAAAGCTTTTACCAGCGATCCCATTCAGATCGGTCCAGATACGATTGTACAAAAATGGCCAGTCCTTCCTCTTATACATTTTGGTCACAGATCAAGATTTGTAACACATGTACTGTATATATTCCTCTTTTTTTCAGCTGAAAAAGAAGACCAAAAGAAGGCCTGTCAAAGTCTTGTTTGTGAAGGGGGGATGAATTTGGCCATCTTGTGTGTTTACAGACAAAAAGCTGCAAAGGCAAACATTTCCAAAGGTATGTCTCTGATGGTCTTAACCCTTGATTAAACATTTCTGCTGTTACATTTTGCCCAACATTTGATTTTTCTTAAACGTTGTTTAATGGCCCCATCAGTAAGAACACCCAACAAAGTGTCATGTTGAAGTAATAATAATTCATACAATTTACAAAGTCAGCAAAATCAAATGACGTTGTACAAGCGTACACATCTAAAACCGCCTTCCTCTCATTCCATTAAACTTTCACACAAAATTCTGCCTTTCTCTACCTATTTCTTTTCATCTTAGTCCTTTAGTCCCTCACTTACTTACAGAGTTTTTTTTATTTGTTGTATGGTAGAAACAAGGAGTTTGCATGATGGCTTTTTGTCAGACTGAATCTGATGTAAACAGATTAACTCAAACTTGAGCTCGAAGCTGCTAGTGCTGAAACTGAAACGGCTACTAGTGAGGCTCAGCAAGTTCTTGCCCTCCCCAGGTAAGGTTTGTAGAAAATTGTAATCAATATTTATTCAACAAATGCTCTGACCTAAATATTTTGGTGAATGAACTTAAGTATAACTGTCTTAATGTATATGTTTAAAGAACAATAGTAATTAAACATGGGGTCAATAGACATTTTCTTGTTTTACAGCTGAAATGGAAGACCAACAATGCAAAGAAAATCAGTCACAGGCACAGCATGCCAGTCAAACCAGTCCTGTTGGGGATGGCCATCTTGTGCCCGAACAGAAAAGTCAGAAAGATAAAAAGTTTCCATTGGTATGTCTGTATTCAAGCAATGTACAGTAGTCAACATTTGAAGTGGATCAAAAAAGTTGTCCTAAGAAGAAGGTATTTAAGTTTAGGACAACTTTGATAAAAAAGTTTTGATCCACTTCAAATGCTGACTACTGTAGTTATATGTAGTACAGCATTTGATGTTGATCTCTCAAAGAATCTTTCATGTTAGCAGTTATCTTTTTTTTTACATGTACATCTTTTTATCGCTCCTAGAATAAGTGAATCAGCTGTGCCACCATCTTTGGAATTTAAGCAGGAAATGACTGAATATGTTGAGTACTGACACCTGTATTCACCAAAACTATTTCTCTGGAATTATTGTTGACTTTTATGTCTGATTGTTTGAAGGAGGATGAATTCAGTTGATAAATAAATAGGCATGTTGTATATGTACTAAAGAGTTTTCAATACATTACTGATTTGTTATGACTGCTTGTATTATGTTTTCATTTTTGTACAGAAAAACTATATCAAGTGGTAGAGGAGCTGGCAGCTGGCACTAAAAAACATTCAATGCTGAAGTCAGTCTTCACAGAAGTGGTCAGTTCGCATGGCCCAGACTGAAGGGAAGCGGGTCTGAGGCCAGAGATGATGGAGTCTTTGTTGATGGGAGTATTCTGTGGCCACCAAGTGCAGCACTGCGGCCTGAAACCATCATCAGTTATCCGCTGTGAAGACTGCTTTCCCAAACATACTGTGACTACTCAGATGTTATGGCCCATAAAAGTAAACATCACAACTGTGAGATAGTTGTGGAAGGATCCTTTTGACTCATGCTTCCAACAACCTCCAACAGGAATCAATGGTATGTCCAGTTCAACAATTATAAATAATAATATTATATATTGTTTATTGATTTACCACCTCCTAAATTCATGTTTTCTTATGTTAGGTCTTCATCCCCTGGTTGAGAAAAAGCTACACCGCATCAGTGGTGCTGATGAAATATTTGAGCTGCTTCAAGTTCACATCATCAGGGACCACACATGGCCCATCCACACCGATGCTGTGCTGAAGAAGGCTCATTAGTGTCTTTTCTTCCTCAGACAGCTGAGGAAGTTCAGTGTGAGCCCCAAAACCCTCATATCATTTTACACATGCACTGTGTAGAACATCCTGACTGGCTGCATCCCTGCGTGGTATAGGAACAGCACCGCCCTCAACTGCAAAGCTCTGCAGAGATTGGTATGCACTGCACCGAACATTGTTGGAGGTGAGCTTCCCTCCTTCCAGATCATCTACAGACATTATCACAGAACCCACACCAGCAAACTGCGAGACAAGTTCTTTCCACAGGCAGTCAGACTGTACTGAACTCCCACCAGAAACACCACAAACAACAGCACACCCCACCCCAACAACCTCATATGCAGTGCACTCTATCAGTTACACTGACTGGACTCTGACTCACTATTATTCTGCACCCTGACATTCTGTTTGCACCAATTCATACTGTACTGTACTGCAAAGGTATTGTATATGCATACTGTGATCGTTTATTATTGTTTTCATTTTGTGCTCTGTGTATAGTATAATATTGTAATAGATATTGTTCTTTACTTGTATTGAGTCCCTTATGTATAATGTGTATATTGTTAATACTGTATGTGCTGCATATATATTCTATACTTGTCATCCATACTGTCATGCTGCAGAGTTCATGGTATTGTGACAATAAACTGATTTGATTTGAATTGGTCACATGTCTTTTGTTCATTATTTGTTCTGTACAGTGCTGGATAACAATTGCAAATTGTTTATTAATATGGAAGAAGATTATGATAGGGAGATGTACAAGTAGGCAAGAGGAAGAAAACCAAGAGAAGAAATCTGGACGTGATTTCACCATGCATGCATTTGTGTGGTTTCATCATTTGTGAACTGATTAATATCATGTGGTTTTAACATAACCCATTTATATTTCTCTTGAATATCATTTGTCTTGATATGTGTCACAGACACGCCAGGCTCCAACACCATCCAATCACAGCGCACTCCCTCACCAGATTACTAATCATCCGCACCTGCACTTCATCTCCACGCTAATCACCATCACATATAAGACACTCACACACCACCAGTCGTTCGCATCTAGTGTTATCTTCATGCTTACCTCAAGGACTCCTTGCTACCTACTTACCTGTCTCCAGCGTCTCCAGCGTCTCCAGCGTCTCCAGCGTCTCCAGCGTCTCCTGCGTCTCCAGCGTCTCCAGCGTCTCCAGCGTCTCCTCGTGTGATTCCTGTTTGTGTGTGAGTGTCTCCCTTCTCTAGCGCTACTCCTCGTCTCCTTCACCACGGATCATCTACCCTATCAACACAAAGGACAGTATCTTACCATTACCACTCTTCTTTCTACATCAAGTGTTCACTTATACTCACCTGCACGTCTGTCACCAAGTGTGTTTAATAAACTACCATAACTGTTATCTCAAGTCTCCGATCCTTCTGTATTGTAACTGAAGACCGGACCAAGACCATATAAACACAAGCATCTCCCTCCGTCAACCAGAATCCGTCAGTCCTCCAGAACCAGCCCACGAGCCCATGCAACTGGACAGCTCTCGACTCTCTTCCGCTGAACGGCAGAGGCGTTCCCCTCCATAAAGAAGATGAAACCACTCACCACTGTTGTAAACCTTACTGCTACTGATGTTTCTCTTCCAGTTGTTGCACTTCTCGTTTCTGGGTCAGCAGGCAACTTCATCTCTGGCGTCTTCTGCCATCAGCTCCAATGCAAGACCTCGGCCACGCCGTCCACCTAGCAGATTAATTCTGTAATGGGCAAACCCCTCAGCAGGAAGCAAGTATGTCGAGTCATCGGTCCCTTACAACTACAAGTGGGCATCCTGCATGTGGAAGAACTACATCTGCTGGTTCTGGAGGACTCCACTGGATAACATGTTATGCACTGCAAAAAAAAAAAAAAAGTCTAAGTTTATAAATTAGTATTTTGTCAAAACTGCATAAAATATTAGGAAATTGTTTTCATAGTAAATACGTTGAAATAAGATAAAAAACTGACTTTTGCAGTCTACATTCCATTTGAGAGGATATCCACATTCCACAAACAAGATACAAAATATTTCAGATGATCTAACTGTTGATCACACTATGTCTGGAATCACTAACCATAGTGGCTAAATGTTGATCAGTCAGTATGTTTTACAAAGTAATATAATCTGTAATACTAATCTAAAAAAAAATTAAAATTAGGCCATTGTTTACTCAGCCTCATGTCACTGCAAACCTGTATACTTTCTTTCTTCCATGCAATACAAAAAAAGATATTAAATATACAGCGATCAGACCTCTGTCCACCACCGAAAGTGCCAACAGTGGGCATGTGAGCATCAGAACTGGACCACGGAGCAGTGGAAGAAGGTGGCCTGGTCTGATGAATCACGTTTTCTTTTACATAACATGGATAGCCAGGTGCGTGTGCGTCACTTACCCGGGAAACACATGGCACCAGGATGCACTATGGGAATAAGGCAAGCCGGCGGAGGCAGTGTGATGCTTTGGGCAATGTTCTGCTGGGAAACCTTGGGTCCTGCCATCCATGTGAATGTTACTTTGACACGTACCATCTACCTAAGCATTGTTGCAGACCATGTATTGTACACCCTTTCATGGACACGGTTCTCTGGCCTCTTTCAGCAGGATAATGTGCCCTGCCACAAAGCAAAAATGGTTAAGGAATGGTTTGAGGAACACAACAATGAGTCTGAGGTCTTGACTTGGCCGCCAAATTCCCTAGATCTCAATCCAATCGAGCATCTGTGGATCTGTGCTGAACAAACAAGTCTGATCCATTGAGGCTCCACCTTGCAACTTACAGGACTTAAAGGATCTGCTGCTAACATTCTGCTGCCAGATACCACAGCACACCTTCAGGGGTCTAGTGGTGTCCATGCCTCGACGGGTCAGAGCTGTTTTGGCAGCAAAAGAGGGACCAACACAATATTAGGAAGGTGGTCATAATGTTATGCCTGATCTGTGTATAATATAAATAACCTTTATGCATGGTTATTGAGAAAACTAAAAACTTAAGTCACTGAAATACAGCCACAAAACAAATACAAAATATGTATTTACACGACTTCTGGAGGTTGTAGACTAGAATTTTTGCTTCAAAATGATGTAAAAATGATCCTGCCTACTCGTTCATATAAAGCAATATATTGATTTAAATTTTGTAAGACACTTTTTGTCAAGAAAGACAGTATATATTATATGTGTCCCGCCATGCATAATTTACAAATTGTGCAGTTTCACAATATCAACACAAGGTGGCAGTACTAGATTTTAGGTCAGGGAAACATTAACGTGCCAAATGCGGAACGAAACAGCGCTACTTGTGCGCATCAGCAGCGCAAGTCTTACGAGCTCACAAATGTATTTAGTTCCTGAGTGTCTCAAACACACAACCACTAAACAGCCAGAGAGAAGTGTTTGAGTTTCGCGTAGAGGTCTCCGGTACAAGCTGCTCTCTCTGTGATTTAATTCAGTTTAAAGCCAGTTGAAACAGCGCGGACTTAATGAACAGCATTAACGTGCAAATCAGGAGAAACATTGAGCCGATCCATTAGAATACTTTTCAACCAACAATTCAACAACATTTATCATGGATTTACTGTGGTAACACAAACTAACCGTGGTATTTTGTCAGAAATGTAGGTTAATATCTCACTTTATTTAATTTTTAATGTAGACATTTATTAAATGAGTAATAAAGGCCTTTTTTTTTTCATAAACTTGCATTTGTATTTATATTAAATGTGTTTATAGACTAAATAAATACATTTAATATATTTATACCATAAAGCCATTCTAGATATAAAAACAACAATTTTACTTTTTACCATGTAGTGAGGTGCCATGTGTGGTGTTACCTGCGGTGATCTAAATAGAGTTCTTTTTAATTTAAATAAGAATAGAGTTCTAACTCAGTAATAATATTTAAATTTCAACCTTTAAAAACAAGGTTGTTAAAAATTTTACAGATATTGTTTGTGTATTAAATTTATATTGGTGTCCTATCTCAAGCTACTCTACTGTCAGTTCAAGCTTTTGTCAAATCTGTCATGTTTTCATATATTTATGTATGTGTGTGTGTGTGTGTGTGTGTGTGTGTTTGTGTGTATGTATAATAGAAAAGGATCTGGCCCCCAGATGTGTCCACATTGAATCTGGCCCCCTTTTAAAAAAGTTTGGACACCCCTGCTATAGCTCATGAGTCAGCTCTAACTCATTATTGTAATGCTCAATAAGGTTGTTTTATTGTTAAGTCCTGCCTTTAAATTAAAAAGAGCCAACTGACTTTTAATAGACTTCTTTACTCAGAGAAACAGTAGCTTTGGTTACCTTTCATAACATTTCCTTCAAGTGTAGAGTTGAGAGGGAAAGAGAGTGAGAGAGCTAAAAAATAACTAAATTTTGTTTGCTAAATGATTAATAAGAAACAGTTTATCTGAACAAAAGGGTTTTGTGTAATGTAGAACATCCACAGCATATTTACCTCCTGCTGCATTTGTCTAAACAGTCAAAGCATTTTATTATTTTTGAATAAATCTCCTACAGACAGTTCCAGTGTCTTCTGTTATTGTGTCTGACGTTAAAAGTTAGAATAGATAGCTTTTATACATTTACAAAATCAAAAAGCCTGTTGTAAAGATGTAGCCTTGGCAGATGATGTAAACAGCGATAATAATACATGAATGTTAAAACGACTGAATATTAATGTCTTCATTCAGGACTGTATGTGATTGTTATGTGTTTTATGTAGGCTATTATACACAAAGGCATTCAACATTTTAAAAGTAAAATTTAAAAATGTATTATTCTCTTATGCTCACCATATTATTTAATAATAATCATTTAAATACAGTAATAGTATGTATATTATGGAATATTATTACAATTTAAAATGACTTGTTTCTCATTTATTCCTGTGACGCAAAGCTGGAAGCATCATTACTCCAGTACTCAGCGTCTCATGATCATTCAGAAATTATTCTAATATGATGATTTATTATTATTACTAATGTTGAAAACAGCAGTGCTGCTTAATGTTTTTTTTTTTTTTTTTTTTGTGGAAACCGTGATCTTTGATAAATAGAAAGTTCAAAGAACAGCATTTATTTGAAATGAGATATTTTGTGACATATGTCTTACTGTCACTTTAGATCAATTTAAAGCGTCCTTGCTGAATAAAAGTATTAATTTCTTTAAAAAAAAACGTACTTGCATACATAATGCCATACTTAATGCCTTACGTTTTAAAAAAAAAACAAAATAGTTGATTTTCATCTCAAATAAAAACCAGACACATGCCCCTCCCATTAGAGAGAACCTCTTTTGATTGACATGAACAATGACCAATCAAAGCAATGGAATGTTTGAGGGGGGCGGGATTTCCTTCAGCGCTGGATGATCTGCTGTAGCTCTAGGTGACACGTAACGAAAGGTGCGATTAGGCCTCTCTAAATTTAAGATAATTAATAAAAAAAGACTGCTTTTCATTATGTAAACATCTCCACAGAGCTTGGACTAACCACGAGGACCAAATACAACCGGATTCGTTACTTTTTTTAAACTATTGAATGTCTTTGGAAAACTTGGCAAAACGTGAGACATTTCAGATAACGTTATATATGCCGTTTGAGCAGCAGTCCAGAAATATAATGTTTCATGAGAAGTCTCGGAGGGGACAGAGTTGTTTCTATACTGAAGAGTGAAGAGAAAATAATTCCCAGGAACGTTTCTGTGGAATCCAGGAGAGGAGGGAACATGGGCAACGGCGTGTGCTCCAGGAAGCAGAAGAAGATTTTCCAATCTCTCTTACTGGTCACGGTGGTGTTCGGGATGATCTATGGTGGGATGGTGTCTTATGAGATGCATAAGCAGCTTAAGAGGACAGAAGAGATGGCCCTGAAATATCAGCAGCATCAGGAGTCTCTTTCCGCACAGCTTCAAGGTAAAAACACACGTCGTCGCGATGACGTCACAGCGCAAGAAACATTCTCCTAAACTTTGGCAAGATGCGAGCTCTAAAATATATGTAGTTTACTGTAAGTGCTCATTCAGGTGATACTTTGTTTGTGGTGTTGTTGCTTATAGGTTAAAGATCTAGAGTGGTAATCAAATGTTTTAGGTTTTAAAGCACATAAAAGAGTGTCACAATCTACCAAATGCATTAAATACATTGACTGAGGTTTCTTACGTTTCTGCAAGTGTCAAGGCTTTTTCACTAGAATAGAATAGAATAGAATGGGGTAACGTTGTCTAGTGGTTAAGAAAAATCTTGGCTGGTAACCAAAAAGTTTCAAATGACATAAAATAATGTCTCACACAAGTTGTTTAATTGGTGACAAATGTTTCTGAATGTTTCACACATTTATCTTTAGAATAGAATACGATAGAATAGAATGGGGTAGCATTGTCTTATGGATCTAAGTCACCATGAAATCAAAATGGAGTTAATAGAATATTGCAGTATTTATCTGTGCACATCATTGGAAAAAAAAAAAAAAAAAAAATTAATTTGTCTCTTCTCTGATAAATTGTGTAGTGGCACGAGGGTGGGACAACATGTTACTTACATGAGATCACAGCAATAGCAAACCACAGTGATCCAATCAATTCAACATGGACAAAATCAAGTCCCGCCTTACAATTTTACTTGTTCAAGTAGGCGATTAACTCGGATATATGTCACAATGGGGAAAATAAAAAAAGTTGCAACTTCTGTTTCATGCTGAATTTATACCAAAGACTTGTCAAATCAAACCATATAAAATGAGCAATACACAAATGTTATCATCTACATGACACTTGACTGACACATATTTAATGAAATGCCATGGTTTGCAAACCTTTTTCATGGAAATCTAACAGGGTTTTGCTGCAAATTCAACTTTGCTGCAGTTCACACAGAGCTTGAAACTGATCAGGAAAAAACGTTTTTGGATGTTCAGGTATTGAAATCCTAGAAATGTTTGATTGTTTTTTTTTTTTTTTTCTGTGTGTAGCTACTGCAGTGTTTCCCTGCAGCTGCCGTTGAAGATGCTCATTTTTATGCAGAACATTTTGTTGGCAACCACATTGTTTCAACCTGTGCCTAAAATCACAGCCTCTCATTGTCCCAGTCTTACAGAGATTGGCTTCGCAGAGGGCAAGAAGAAAAGTCCCTTGTTTTTAGATGAAACACAAAGGAAGCAGATCTATGTTAAACTGTTGCCACTTGACAGATTAAACTATGATTTTGTTACTTTGCAATATTGAGTTAAATGCCACATTCTCTGTTCAGTTCTTGTTCAGTCTGCAGTCCATATTTTTGTCTTGACTACACCAAATATTATTAAAAAATGTCTTAAGAATCATATTAATTTTTGTAAAAAAGAAAAAAAATTACAAATAAGATTATTAAAGACTGTTAGAAACTGTCATGCACAATTTAGCTATGTTAATTATGTAACAAAAATAATAAACTAATAAATTCAATCTTTTACTATAGGAAAACAAACAAATACTTTTATATGATCAACTACAAAAATATTTTTAATTAAATAAAATAATTAATTAATGATCATATTTTTCATTGTCAAGACACAATCTGAATAAATAAATATAAAACAATTTATTATAAGTGACAAATTAATTAATTATATAACGATTATAAAATTAATCAATAAAAAATCTAAATCACTTACTGCAGGAAGTCAAATCATTTCTTTATATATATACATACACACACATATAAAAATGTCCACCCCCCCCCCAAAAAAAGAATCATGTTTGTTGTTGTCAAGAAAAAAAAAATGTTATAAAAAAAACACTAAACTATATAAATATATATAAAAATACATAAAACATTTTTATTTATGGCTGTTATATACAATAACTATAAGATTAATAATAATAAAAAAAAACATCTCAGGTTTTGACTGTAAGTAACTATGGTTCCCTAAGAAGGGGAACGAGACACTGCATCTGGATCGATGCTATGGGGAATACCATCAGCGTTTTTTATTATTACATTTTTTAAAATTATTTTTATTTTTTTATTTTTTAATTATAATTATTTTTAATTATAATTCATTAATTTATAACAGCCATGAATAATAATTTTTAATGTATTATATTTATATAGTTTAGTTTAGATCTTGACACTAACAAATATGATTAACACTTTTTTGGAAACATTTTTATATTTTTGTAGAAAATTATTTATGTATTTATTTAACTTCCTGCGATTTAGATTTTGTTTTAATGTTTAATTTTTTAATTGTTATATAATTAATTGTAATTTATCAGTCATTTATAATAATTTGCATACTATTTATTATATTTATATATGTCAGATCTTTGTCTTGACAATGAAAAATATTATTAATAATTGTTTAAGAAAAATCTTTTTATATTTGAAAATATTTTATATTTGAATGTACAAAAATATTTATTTATTTTCCTACAGTCAATGATTTAATTTATTTTTATTATTTATAATTATATATATATAATTATGCTAAATTATGCATAATAGTTTATAAGTCATTAATAATACTTATTTTATATTCGTATATAAAAAATATAGCCAATGTTTTTTTGTTTTTTTTAATTCCTGACCATATGTGCTGCTCATTGCACAAACGATTTTACTTTTAATTGTTATTGTAACCACTAGGAGGTCCTGTGATTACTGCCTTCTTTGAGTCCTAATCACTGCACAGCCTCTTTAATCAGCATAATAAGTACTTGATGTGTCATGTAATGATGATTGTAATGGGAGGATACAAGACAAGAGGCAAGGGGTCGGAGGACACATACCATGACTTCACTGTAATAATGCAGTTCAAGGAACAGCCTACGCTGCTGGACAAACACAAATATGGGGAGGAAAGCTTCTGTCAGGCTTCATTTCCTGGGCCATTTCAGATTTTGGAGGAGGACTGGCGTAGCTCATGTTACGTGTAAAAAGAGCAGACGGGTCAACCTTTTATTCTGATGCCATTAGAGAGAAATTAAGAGGGTCGGATGTGGCACTCGATGGGTCAGTGGTTCACACAGTGGGGAAGTCTTCAAAAATAACTCAGCTTACTTTACTTTCTGACTGTAGTACTGTAAAAGATTCTGGTTGTAAGGAGATTGTGTTGGTGAGGGGTATGTAGAATTTTTTTTTATTTTTTATTTTAAAACACAGCCTCTATTGCCATATGCATTTAGACAGATGTTTTACATTCATACTGTTTCAGAGTAATTGTTTGCATTAGTCTGTTTACTGTGTTTAGTAAAATCACTTTTTGATGTTGGACTGTGAACTATATATTTTTAAATTACAGTTTAGTGTCATGTCCACATAGGACACATTATTATATTTGAAAAAACACATGGTGCATAATACAGGGGTTTCAAGACACACCGTCTCAAAAACACAACTCTCATTGTGCCAGATGGTGAAAAAAATGTCATGAGATATGACATGAGTCATGACAGACAAACAAGTTTATTTGCATTTTTGCAGAGACCAGAAGTTAAAAAATAACTAGCTAAAAGGTAACCGAGAAATTTATCCTTTAACCTTTCAATGCACAAAACTGTCATAGACCTTTGGATTATGTGTTCATAATTTTAATGTTACACACACACACAGCTTATAAGAAATTTGACACTAATTATCTTAAAAGGTGTGGTAAATGTGGTAAATGAATGTTACTTAAGCAGTTTTGAAATAATTTTTGATGTCTGTGAATAAATACAACAATTTTATATGCATGTCAAACCTGCAGTAATTAAATATTAATTACATAAAAATACAATGTGTTTAATCTCACTTTATTAAACATTTTTTGCTGCTGACCTTTGGGATTTTTGACAATGGGGATTTTCAGTGCAGATGTTAAATTTAGGTAGGAATATGGTGGGTAATTTAACACATTATTGCAGTAACCGTTTAAGTTTTGTTTAGACAGAAAGCAGCTTCTGTAATACATCTGAGCAGGACTTTATTCCACAGAAAGAGGGACATGTGAAATGGCTTTCTCTCTAGACATCAGTATGGCTGAAATAACATGCTAACGTTTATTGTTGTAATTAAGACCCCATCAATTAAAAAGTTGACTGTTAATATTGTGGCTTAATATTGTGAAATTTAAGACTAAAAAAACTGCAAGAAAACAGACAATGCTTCAGCAAACGTGTTTAACAAAGTTTAATGAACATTGAAAAATGTTTCACTGACTATATATATATATATATTACAAATATTTCATATTTAAATTATTTAAACTATGCAACAACTCAGTTTTTACCAACAATGTAAAATTTAACATTTCATCTCACTTAATGTAGTTTATACACTTCAATCCAGTATGCCATAGCGTAGAGCTTTATAGCTACATACATCTCAAGTACACAGGGTGGATCAAGGTTAAAACATAACCCAATATATACATAACATTAACTCGTATGACAATGACGTGATTGGAATAAAGCACATAGACTACAAAACCCGAACCTATCCTCTTAATAGCGCTGATGGCTAGCGTGGTGTCTAACTATGAAAATAACTCCTCAGCAATCAGATACAACAAAACACACAAAAAAACTGAAATTCGCTGGAATTTGGGCTACTGTCATTGACAAGATCATAAATAAAATAGTCGATCATGAGGTTTCTAATAAAGATCGTGTTGCGTGGAATTGTCACTGATTTAGCGTTTTCTGCGCTCTTCTGTGTTTTCTGCACCGGAGCAGTCCGGTGACCAGAGTTGCCAGGTCCCAGAAGAATTTCCAGCCCAACGCTTACTCAAAACCTGCCCAAAATAAATGAAAACTAGCCCAGTTTCCCTCTGCTCCCATAGCTGACAGCTGCATTATTTCCATAATCCGCCTTAGTAAACTATTTTTATTTTTATTTATTCTGTTTTAAATCTTATTTTGATAATTTTAGCAAGACTTGTTTATATGTAGCATGTGCACATTATTTTATCTGTATTTTATTCCTTCATTCACTAAATTTTAATTTAAATTTTTCTTGTTCTCTTTCTTTGATTTTAATTTTCAGCATTTTTCATGATAAATTTTAAAATTAGGGCTAGACATAATGACCAGAAATATGATGACAATATTATTTTTCCATATCATACGATGTAGATATTAGTCACAATATTAATTTGCCATTAATGGTAAAGGATATGCCCTCCACATGTTTGTTAGAACTTGAGAATGAATGTAAACTTGTTTGTTCGCAATTAAACTGCATTAAGCCACCTTTTAATTTAGGGCCCCATTAAATCTGTTTTATTTTCCCTGTGTTTTATGATTTAATACAAATTTATCATCAACAATAATGTTTAATGAAATTAATTAATAAAACTTTAACAATTAATTATCAATTAGTCAATCTTAAATGAAAATATAATTAATTTACAACAAAACATTGCATTTTTATTTTTTGTCAAATAAGATGCTGCACGACAAATCTGTTTGATAAATGTATGAAAAACAGTTGGTATCATATGATATTCCTTACAAACAATGGTAATATTATTATTACAGTACATTTTACTATATCATAGTAATATATTTCTGTTAAAATTTCTTCCAAGTTAAGGCAAACTTTTATTTTGGTGGTTTGTCATTTTTCCAAATGAAATGGTGAAAATCTCTGAAGATAAAGTTCATGTGTTCATGTCCTCATATATTGAGAAGACTGATGTTGGAAAACACTGCAAGCGCCACGTATGTTTGAGTAGTAGATGAAACTACGCCGTTCATTTACACAGAGACACGCAAAACATGCAGACTTATAAGTGACGTGCTTTTACCAGCTGTTGTTGCGTTCATTTCTGCTGTGTGAAAGCCTTAATTTCTATTGCGAAACTTACGTAATAGTTTGTGGTGGTGACATCAATCGCCCCCATACTGTCTCTCATCCATCCTTAGGTTGCCAGGTATTCATTTCAAGGATACTACACATTAGTAAAAGGATCAGTTTTCATTTCCTTAGTCTACAGATAAATCTATTGGCGGCCGCCGTACATTATAAAAGTAGCCCAAAAAAAACACAGCCTGCCGGTGACATGATAAAGAAAGCTGATCCTGATTGGTCCTCGTGTGTGCATTCAAAGTGCTGATTGGCTCACAGATAGAAACTTATAGAACCAAGTTAGAGTTCGACTTTTTTTTTCTAAGAAAAGTCCCAAAATGTGCACAACTTAAAAAAGGAAACATCTCATAATGTAAATAAGTTGTCACAGAATATGAGTATATGAATAACTCAATTTTGACAAAAATGTCAAATAGATTCCAAGGGGATGATTTGGCATGTGTACGCGTGTTGTACACCCTCCTATAGGCACATATTACTAACTAGCTCTTTAAATAACAAAAAAAATAAAATAAATTGTGCCTTTGACTTTAGACCAGGTTTTAGTTGGTCAATGGCGCAGTCTATTTCAGTTGCCTCAAAATAGCAATGCTCCAACAATGCGCAAGAACACACCTCGTTTTCAGACCAGCACACCCATGGGTGCACAAATGTGCATTTGCTATTTAAACAACGCTAGACGTGAAAATGATAATTGCGTGGGGCTGAAACTAGCAAAAAACACTTGTCGCACCTGGCATTGCTTTGCGCTGGGTGTATGATAGGGCCCTACGTGTGAAAGGACCTTTACATTTGACAAAAATAGAACTTTTGTTTGTTTGTTTTTCCCAACCTAGCCCAACTGAGAAAAAGTAACGCAAAAGTAACAACTCATTGCTTTCTATAAAAAGTAGCCAATTAATGCAATTAGTTACGTTTTTAGGGAGTAACGCAATATTGTAACGCATTACTGTAAAAAGTAACTTTCCCCAACACGGGTCAACACTCAACACCAATACAAAAGACAAATATATTTTGTTATCTCTCTCTCTTCTTCTCAGTTGTGTACGAGCATCGCTCCAGGTTGGAGAAGTCTCTTCAGAAGGAGCGGCTGGAGCATAAAAAAGCCAAAGAAGGCAAGATTGTTTATAATATATGACAACATAAATGACTAACTGATGAAGAGGAAATGATGAAGTGTAATGACATCCTGTAGCTTGCATGATGGATAAACTGGTACAGCCCAAAGCAGCTGTGTTATGCCAAGTGTCAAGTTAATAAGATCCTAAGAGTATTTGGACCTTTAAGCCACACTTAAAAAGCATGAATGTCATTGCAAAATAATGACATACAATTTAGTTAATTAGTCTTGCATTTGTCTCTGCCGTAATACTTGTTTTTGCCTTTTCCACATAGATTTTCTTGTGTATAAAATAGAGTCTCAGCAGTCTCTCAACAAAGAAAAGGTATGTTGTTTTGAGAGCTACAGCATGAAGAATGTTTGTTTTTTTTTTTTCAGTAAAAATTTGTGAAATGCAGGCGAAGCTACAATTTTTTTTTTTCCGAGAGCATTGCCCTGCAGTCAAATACTCATCTGGTTGTTTGTATGCGAAAAGCTCATATATTTCTTGAATATCACGGCCTGTGGCTTTCTGGCATGGCATTTAGAGGTGCAGTGATGCCATGCTTACTAAATGACCAGGTTTGTTTGTATTTGTTTGTTTACAGCAAGATGCCAGTGTCAGGTTTAATTCTCTGCATTCCCAGCATCAGATTTTGAAGGTCAGTGGAAAAAATGCATGCTTGTTTTTAAAAACTATATTTTGTGATGTACAGTATGTATTTTCTTCACACAACAAACACAGATAACAAACTGTTGTGTGTGTATGTGTGTGTGTGTTTACCATCAGAACCAGCATGACGACCTAAAAAAGCAATATTACGAACTACATGAGCGACATCAGCTACAAGGAGATGAACACAACAAGGCATTAGATGAACATAAACAGAGACTTGACCAGCTTCATCAGACCAAAGAGTCTGAGATTTCTAAGCTCAAAGGTATCATGTTCTCACCATCTTTCTCTTAGCAACCACCAACTAAAAGGCTCTAGCATCACAAGCTATGGTCATTTCAGTTGCCTCTCTTTTTCTCTTTCTTCCCCAGAGAATGTATATAACCTACGTGAGGAGAACAAGCAGTTGAGAAAAGCTCATCAGGACGTCTATGTGCAACTTCAGGATACCAGGGTAATGCCGAAAAGCACTATAGGTCTTTTTAGAGTAGTAGTACAAAATTTGTTTTGTGTTTATTATGGGGTAATTAAGCCATGTGTACCGTTTGCCACAGATAAAGGGGTGAATCTGGTGAAAATATGTCTGGTTATGGCAGCCCCAAAATTCACAGAATTCACGAACGAACAAACAAATAAATAAATAAAATTACAAAATATATTTAGCATAAAGAAACAGAATCATATTTCAAGACCATTAAGATTTTTTTATTTTTACATAAACGTTACTTTATATTTAAGTATGTTTGATATATATATAATGTAATACATTTTATATTTAGTTTTTTAATTAAAATATTATAAATTACATCAGTACAACAGATGTTACAATGATGTAATTGTTACCGTGCTTATTTTTTTAATTCAAAAATGACAATTACTTATCAGTTTAAATAATATGTTGTTATTTTGTTAAATTACACACATAATTGTGCTTAATTATTATGATTCTGAAATAATTTCATATATATATATATATATATATATAATATGAAATTATTTCAGAATCATAATATATACACACCGATGAGCTATTACATTATGACCTCCCCCAGCCTAGAGCATTGAGCCTGCCTGGCAAGCAAACAGTGTCACAGGTGCAGTTCACAGAGCAGTATATATACCAACTTAGAACCGGCTTTCGGTCAGTAGAGTGTTCAGTGTCAGAATGGGAAAAGCTGCCGAGTTATCGGAGTTTGATAAAGGACAAATTGTGATGGCACAGCGCTTCAGAACTTCGAACTCGGAAACGGCGCACCTTGTAAGTTGTTCACATGCCAATGTAGTGAGTACGTATCAAAACTGTCGAACTGTCATCCAGCCGCGTGTCATCCGAAGCTCATTGATGCCAGAGGGGAGCGGAGACTATTACGCATTGTTCACAGCAACCGCAGGGCCACAGTGCAACAAATCACCAGCAGCTACAACAGTGGTGACCAGGGGAATGTGCACACAGTTCATCGCAGCCTTCTGCGTATGGGTCTACATGTTATTAGATAGGTGGTCATAATGTAATGGCTCATCGGTGTGTGTGTGTGTGTGTGTATATATATATATATATATATATATATTGCATAAAAAAGTCTATTTTTAAGAACCATTACAATTTTTTGCACTTTTACACCACACACACACACAGGTTTGTTTTGCAATCAAAGTGAGGACATTCCATAGGTGTAATGGTTTTTATACTGTACAAACTGTACACTCTATCCCCCTACACTAGTATATTTAAGATATATATTTATGATGATAATCCACGCTGTCCGTATGAATGCTTGTATTTGAGCTTTGCTTGTGATGGTTCCTCTTGTAGCAACAGCACAAGAACCTAAAATCCTCCCACGACCAGCTTGTGTTGACCCTGGAGGACCACAAGAGTGCACTAGCTGCTGCCCAGGTGTGTGTGTGTGTTTGTGTGTGTGTGCACACTTTAACCAGGGGCAAGAGTGTGTGTGCCGTACAGAGGATATCCTGTGGGAAAGGCAAGTGCAGTTTCACACAGTACATGTAAGCAGAAAAAAATGGGGTTATATTTATTTCTACACCCATATTAGCAGAGTACAATAGTCACACTGTCTTTGTAAGGAACGCAAAGCTGTGTAGCTGCAAGTAATATTTCAGGAATTACTCTATTTTTGCTGCACACAGAGAATTATTCTGCTGAACTTGAACATGGTAAACATGAGCTGTAAACCTACTTATCTTTTGCAATATTTTGCTATAGTAATTTAATAATTACGGTTGCCACTATACACATATACTATTGCAATAGGTTTGATAAAAGAAAATTACCAATGAAGCTTTTTTTTTTGTACAAACATACACAAAACAATTTTGTTATATAATAAAACATTTTTGTATATTTTATTATATTTGTAAGTAAAGTTGTTTTCTTCCCCATGGAACTGCTTACATTAATGTAATTAATATGATATATATTAGTAAAAAAGTGAATCTAAGACCGTGGGCAAAGTGAGAGAAATGTCAGTTATATACTTCTACATATAAAAATATCTCATTCAATACTGAAAAGCATTGATTAATGGTTAATAGCATTTATAGTTTAGTGTAATTAAATTAGATTAATGCATGCATTTAATAGCATAATATCAAATGCTTACTGTAAGTTGCAGCAATTAAGTTGCTTGTCCTGTGCAATTTAGGGGTGTTATTTTATGTGGCTTCATCCCAAATTAGTCGCCATGACGGTTAGGATGCAACCTATGTAGAAAGTGAGGCAGCTCACTAGGTTTTGCAACAGCTAATATTTTTTATTTCTGCATAGCACTTCATATCAATTTTTCAGTAGAAATTCTCTCAGCATGAAAGCAGCACGTGTTCCTGCTGATTCAGTTAGACTGCAGTGCTGCTTTGCTTATGCAAGCTGTTTCAGATTGGACTAAGCCTGCATTTCAAGTCCGGTCGCATTCCACAAGGCCATTATGATCTCTTGCACACACACACTCTCTCTCGTTTCTCAGAACTTCTTGCCCTTGTTTAGTATGCTAAAATGTGCATGAGTCTGATAAGCCATACATGCTGTACTTCCTGTTTGCTTGCTCTTTTTCTGCAGCTTTGTAAAATCAGATGTACAGATGCTTGTTAATTAGAACTGTCACTATCTGCTTTCTCAGGATGATAGAGAAAGGATGCTGGGAGGCAGTGGGTTTAGCGTGTTTGTGTGTGTGTGTTTGCACTTGTTCTCCTTTCAAACCGACACATCCAGAGTGATATTTTCGTTCCATATGCTGCCAACACTTGGCACTCGAACAGAAAAGAAAACAGGTACACTAGTGAAGGAGGACTGGGAGAAAGGTTTAATTAGGATTAAAGGATCTTGGGTATGAACTGAGAATGATAAAACAATAGTATGGTTTAAAAGAATAGTCTTTTGAAGTCATACATTAGCATTGTGTGAGGAACAGACCCAAATTTGAAGTCTTTATTTAACTTCCTTTGTACCTCTTGCATCTTATTGTGCAAAGACCTACATACTAATATTAAAAACCAGAGCAAAAAATGTGCTTTTGAACACTTCTATTGAATATAAATATTAAATAAATTTAAAACCATGTAGTTCTCTAGTATATATATTTTTCAATTAAATACATTCTGCTTTAAGTTCAAAATAAAATGCTTTTTAACAAAAACTTTTTATTTAAAAAAGTATAAACATTAAATTATTAAATATTTATTAAATATCAAATAAATACAATAAAACCATGTTGTTGTTTTTTCTATTTTTCAATTAAATTATTTTTGCTTTAAGATCTAAATAATATGATTAAATTACATTACATTAGTAAATTAAATGAAAACCATGCAGTTTTGTAGTATTTTGTTGGTAACACTTTACAATAAGGTTCATTAGTTAACATGAACTAATAATGAACTGCATTTATACAGCATTTATTAATCTTCGTTAATGTTAATTTAATTTACTAATACATTATTAAAATCAAGAGTATTTGTTAACATTAGGTAATGCACTGTGAACTAACATGAACAAACAATGAACTGCTTTTTTTATAAAGCTTTTTTTTGTGCTTTAAGATATTGCTCATGGTTAGTTAATGTTAGTTAATACATTCACTAATGTTAACAAATGAGAACTTATTGTGAAGTGTTACCATTTGTCAGTTAAATAAATGTAGCTTTAGGTTCTCAATTCATTATTCAAGTAATTATACAATTATTGATATAGATTGATGGGAGGGAATGCCTGGCTCTTGATTTTGGCTTGCTGTATTTGTTGTCTGTTTCGGCTAACTACCAAACCATATCTTATGTAACCTTTCACCAGTGTATATGAAGCCTTCACTCTGATATGTGGTGTTGTACTGATGTAGTGGGTCTCCGTGGGTTCCAGGTTCAGGTGGATGAATATAAACAGCTGAAGGAAACGCTCAGTAAGATGCCCAGTCTGAGACATGCTGCAGGCCAGCTCCAGCAACATGAGGCTGCTAAGCCCAACCAGAACAGGAATGCAGAGGAAAACAATCAACCCCATGATGCTCAGCCAGAGGTATTGAAGCTGTTTACCTATCATGCATTCAAAACGGAGGTTTTTCCCCACTCATGTCACTGGTTTAAATGGTCAAGAATGAGATCTATCTCATGTGGATCTTCATCAGAAGGAGAAACATGACGAGGTCGAGAAGCCTCAATCGCACCACAGGGAGGAGGTTGGAGAAATGGGAGGAGCCGAGGAGAGGAGGAGAGAGCTGGCAGAGGAGGAGATGGAGCAGGCGGGGCAGCCTCAGAAACTAGAGGAGGAGTTTGATGGGCCGCATAATGAAGTGGAGGAGGAGGAGGAGGAGCCACAGGCCAACCAACCAGATGAAAACGCGCTAGAAAGGGAGCAACGTGACACTCAGGAGGTCAGAACTCTTGCGACATGATTCTGAATGCAAACATTAGATAAATTGCAAATATACTAGTATGGCTACATTACCGTTCAAAAGTTTGGGGTTGGTATGATTTTTTTTTTTTTAAAGAAATCTGTTATGCTCCCCAAGGCTGCATTTATTTGATAAAAAATAGAGTAACAAATGTAATAATTTAAATCATTAATATTACAATTTTAAATAACTTTAAATAACTATATTTCAAATGTTTCAATTTCTTTTAATTTTGATTATTATAACTGACAAGTAAGAAAAATCCCAAATTCAGTATCTCAGAAAATTAGAATATTGTGAAAAGGTTCAATATTGAAGACACCCGGTGCCACACTCTAATCAGCTAATTAACTCAAAACAACTGCAAAGGCCTTTAAATGGTCTCTCAGTCTAGTTCTGTAGGCTACACAATCATGGGGAAGACTGCTGACTTGACAGTTGTCCAAAAGATGACCATTGACACCTTGCACAAGGAGGGCAAGACATTGCAAAAGAGGCTGGCTGTTCACAGAGCTCTGTGTCCAAGCACATTAATAGAGAGGCGAAGGGAAGGAAAAGATGTGGTAGAAAAAAAGTGTACAAGCAATAGGGATAACCACACCCTGGAGAGGATTGTGAAACAAAACCCACTCAAAAATGTGGGGGAGATCCACAAAGAGTGGACTGCAGCTGGAGTCATTGCTTTAAGAACTTCTACGCACAGACGTATGCAAGACATGGGTTTCAGCTGTCGCATTCCTTGTGTCAAGCCACTCTTGAACAACAATGAGCGTCAGAAGCGTCTCGCCTGGGCTAAAGAAAAAAAGGACTGGACTGCTGCTGAGTGGTCCAAAGTTATGTTCTCTGATGAAAGTAAATTTTGCATTTCCTTTGGAAATCAGGGACCCAGAGTCTGGAGGAAGAGAGGAGAGGCACACAATCCACGTTGCTTGAGGTCCAGTGTAAAGTTTCCACAGTCAGTGATGGTTTGGGATGCCATGTCATCTGCTGGTGTTGGTCCACTGTGTTTTCTGAGGTCCAAGGTCAACGCAGCCGTATACCAGGAAGTTTTAGAGCACTTTATGCTTCCTACTGCTGACCAACTTTATGGAGATGCAGATTTTATTTTCCAACAGGACTTGGCACCTGCACACAGTGCCAAAGCTACCAGTACCTGGTTTAAGGACCATGGTATCCCTGTTCTTAATTGGCCAGCAAACTCACCTGACCTTAACCCCATAGAAAATCTATGGGGTATTGTGAAGAGGAAGATGTGATTAACCAGACCCAACAATGCAGAAGAGCTGAAGGCCACTATCAGAGCAACCTGGGCTCTTATAACACCTGAGCAGTGCCACAGACTGATCAACTCAAAGGAGCCCCAACTAAGTATTGAGTACTGTACATGCTCATACTTTTCATGTTCATACTTTTCACTTGGTCAAGATTTCGAAAAATCCTTTCTTTGTATTGGTCTTAAGTAATATTCTAAATTTGAGATTTTCCTTAGTTGTCAGTTATAATCATCAAAATTAAAAGAAATAAACATTTGAAATATATCAGTCTGTGTGTAATGAATGAATATAATATACAAGTTTCACTTTTTGATGATATTCTAAGTATATGACCAGCACCTGTGTGTGTGTGTGTGTGTATATATTTTCAAAATGTAATTTATTCCTGTGACGCAAAGCTAAATTTTAAGCATCATTACTCCAGTCTTCAGTGTCACATGATCCTTCAGAAATCATTCTAATATGCTGATTTGCTGCTCAAGAAACATTTCTTCTAATTATCAATGTTAAAAACAGTTGTGCAGCTTAATATTTTTGGAAATTGTGATGCTTTTTTTCTGAACCATTTAAAAACACAACATATGGCTATGTTCAGACTGCGAGCAAAAATCTAATTTTTTACATAATCAGATTTTGCATATCTAAAAAAAAAAAAAAAAACATGATTTTTTTCAAATCTGATTCAAACCACATTTGGAGGTGGTTTTCAAATGTGATTCCAGTCAGATTTTTACAGATGCATCTCATTCTGGACACACTGGCTTCAAATTGCACAGAACATCACTATATATATTAGTTTTTCTTGTGTAATAAAGTAATTCCCTGTTGTCTGAACACAGCCTATTTCACCCAATATTTGTGTGTGCTTCAGTATGTGTTTTCTTTCTGTATGTTTTCATTATTATTATTATTATTATTATTAATATTGAGTTGTTAGCTTAAACAGTCCACCTTCCTGCATTGTCTTCCAACATTTAACTCATTTCCCATTGTAAGGCCCTCACTCTTCTGTTCTGCCCCCAGGTGGCGCCAGCTGAGGCACATGTGGAGCACGCACAAGTGGAGCGGGTGAAGTCTGCATACGAACAGCAGCAGGAGCAGCAGCGTCTGGCTGCGCAGCTGGCAGAGGAGCGCAGACAGTTGCACCTGCGTCAGGAAGCCCTGCAGAAACAGCAGCTACAGCAGCAGAAGGAGAGAGAGGAAAGATTACGTCTGCAGAGAGAGAGAGAGGAACAGCAGAACAGAGAAGCTGATCTCAAAGAGCAACAACTCCAGCAAGAGATGCTCCGGTCAGTGTTTTAAAAACCTTTAGTTTTGTAGTTATTCATTTATTTTAAGTTTATTTTTATTATGAATGATGTTTATACAAACTAAGCTACAAGAGACTGTGTTGCTGTGATTTTCCACAGTTAGTCATCAGACCAAATGCAATATTAATAAAGAAAAAAAGTAAATAATCAGTGATTTTCATTTTTTTTTTTTTTTTAACAATACTTTTGGCATTAATGAAGAATAGTCATGTGTGCATGTTTATTGGCTGTTTTGCTGTTCTTGTCACAGTGATCTAAGCCAGGAAACTGTAATAGTTTGTTTAATAAATCATTTTATCTTTTGTATTTACCAGGAAAAAGGCACAGTATGAAAACATGGATGCTGATATAGTTCAGGGAGAAGATGACCCACAGATAAATGAGGAGAAAGGTGACAATTTATGTGGTTTGATGTAATAGCAGTGCTACTTTTAAAGTCTCAAAAAATGTTTTTTGTACTTTTAATATCTGGTCCCAGTTGTTCAAAAGTGATCTGATCGGATTTTGGCTATCGGATTGGATCAAATCTTGAAAATGCGTTGTTCAAAAGAAAAAAAAAGATTCTGAAATCAGATTAGATCATAAAATTCAATCATGGTTTTGATTTGGATAATTGTGTTGTTCACTTTTTAACAAGATTGGGATACCTTTAATCCCCCCAAAAATTAGGATTATCCTGATCCCAGCAGAAGGGTGGATTTCGGGAACAAAAATGTAATAAAACTTTAAAATTTTCAAAAAATGCTGAATTAGTATCATGTAATATATACACACATTTATATTTTTATTTTGCTCTTGATTAGTCTAACTGTTAAAGTAATAAAGTACACATTATGCTACCTATTAAGACTTTCAGTACAGTAAAGTAAAAAAAAAAAAGAGATTGTAGTGCAATAAAATTATCTCCCAAACAGCTGAAACAAAAATAATATATTTAATTTGAAGTGTTTTTTAATTACTGTATATAAATTACATTGGCACAATCATCAGAGATGAACCGGTCAAAAGTAGTTTCTAACAACTGCATCTCTTATTGCATTCATATATGTTTGTTTTTGTTGTGGGTTACATAAGGGGCTACGGAAACTCTAAAGGGACAGGGTGATGGGAGGAAGAATATGAGATGAGAAGAAAAATGAATTTGAATTTCATTCTCTGCAAAAGTTTTGCATTTCCCTAAGAAAATTCGCAATCACTCTCCAAAGTTGAGTTCTTTATGAAGTTTCTTGGGGAAATGCAAAACTTTTGCGAGAGAACTAAATATATAAATTATTTATTCAAATATAAACATTTTTCCCATTTCATTTTCCCCCCCCATCCCTATGTCCCTGTAGTGCCTTCGTAGGGGACTGATAGTTTAATGGGTTATTTCACTCAAAAATTAAATTTCTGTCATTAAGTACTCACCCTCATGTTGTTCCACACCCGTAAGACCTTCATTCATCTTCGGAACACAAATTAAGATATTTTTGATGAAATCCGAGAGGTATATGACTTGTTCATAGACAGCAATATAATCACCACTTTCAAGGTCCAGAAAGGTACTAAATACATCGATGTGACTGTAGTGGTTCAACCTTATTTTTATGAAGCAACAAGAATACTTTTTGTGCACAAAAAAAAAAAAAAAAACTTTATTCAACGATCTCTTCTCTTCCCTGTCATTATCCTTACACTCGGCCTCCTCTCCACCAATAAGCTGGTGTGTGGTGGGTGTTCTGGTGCAATATGGCTGCCGTCACATCATCCATGTGGATGCTGCACATTGGTGGTGGTTGAGGAGATTCCCCCTTCCATATGTAAAGCGCTTTGAGTACCCAGAAAAGCACTATATAAATGTAAGGAATTATTATTATTATTATTATTATTACACAGTTGACGCAGTAAGCACAGTGAAGGCTTCCGTGTTTACGTCTGAATGCCGGCTCAGTATTGGCCAAAACTGATCACGTGAGCAACACGGCACATGCGTGTGATGCTGACGCAGGAGTCGGCCAATAATGAGTCGGCGTTCTGACGTAGAACCTGGAAGTGTTGGACGTAAACAACATATGAGAATGACACAAAAGAGAAGATATTGTTGAATAAAGTTGTGCATAAAAAGTATTCTCGTTGCTTTTGGTTGAACCACTGCAGTCACGTCGACTGTTTTAACAATGTCTTTAGTACCTTTCTGGACCTTAAAAGTGGTGATTATATTGCTGTCTATGGACAAGTCATATACCTCTCTGATTTCATCAAAAATATCTTAATTTGTGTTCCGAAGATGAATGAAGGTTTTACGGGTTTAGGACGACATGAGGGTGAGTAATTAATGACAGAATTTTCATTTTTGGGTAAACTAACCCTTTAAAGGAAATTGAAAATGGAAAGGGGATGTTTGTTTGTTTATGTTGTTTTCTTTCTCTTCAAAAAAAAAAAAAAAACACTTTAAAATGACCCCACATTGACTATTCTACCTGTTGTTCTTTACATATTTAGCAGCCTACATTGTGAAATGTAACCCCATTTGGAGCACTGGTTAATGGATTATCTGATCTTGGATAGCAAAACATGGGATTTCCAAATCTAGATAATTCTGAACCCTATTAAACTTTTTGAACAACTGGGCACTGAGGATTATATTTTTGTATGTCTCTGTCATTTGTAGAGGAGAATCTGCACCATGAGGAGCCAGGGCAAGGTGAAGAGGACCATGCTCACCATGAGGATGAGGTGTGTTCCCTTATGTTATTATAAACACATACAGAAGCACCAGTATTCATATAAACATGGCTTGATTCTTACTTTTCCTAAGGAGCACAAAAATATATGCACATAAATCATTGGTATTCATTGATTGTGAACTGCACTGAAACTGAGAACCTGTAGAATGCACAACAACAAAGTGTTTTGACTTTGAACTAGCAGTGCAGTTGAATTCTGTCATCTCCTTTTGAAATGTAATAATCACATTTGGCTGTATCATGATTCCTTTTTTTATCCCCAAATTTAAGATGTGTAATTGTTTGTTATACCATGTAAGATATTTAAGACTTTTATGACCTTAAATTTAATAAAACTGAATTTTTTACTTTGAGTGACCTTTTAAGGACCCATACATTTTTATTTTTATTTTTTGCACATGCTTCTAAATACATTTTACTATTCGCAAAATAAATACATTTTACTATTTTATTATTTTAGTCACAAATTGAGTAATTTAAGCCATTGTGAACATGTGTACTGATGATAAATACATTGATCTTTCAGCGACCTGTTGAAGCGGATGTTGATCCAGAGGACGACCCCAACAATCAGGGCGAGGATGAGTTTGAGGAGGCTGAGCAGCAGCAGCAGCCCCATGAAGAAGAGGAGGAGGAAGAACCGGCACCCGTAGGCCACCCCGACATGCACCCGGCCGAAGAGAATCAACACCAGCCGCCTGCTGAAGAACAACTCGTGGTAAGTGACCGGTTATTTGCAGCTGGAGTCTCCTAACTGGCAGACGTGACATGTTTTCAGCATGATGTTTATCAGCATTTTTTCATTAAAAAAACAGACTTGCAGTGATTTAGTTTGGGAATTTGACTGTTGCCAACATCTAGGGGATATTTATTTATTATATTTATTATAATTGTGAATGTCTTACATGAGTAAGTATGAGTTTTGTGTTTTATGCAGATGGCTGGAAACCCAGACCAACAGGAAGATGCTCTGGATGAGCAGTACCAGGAAGATGGCGATGATGAGGTCGAATAGCAAATGCAAACACACACAGTCCTAAAAACAAAACAAGAATGGTTATTTGTTACCTAATTGGGACGACTTTCTCTCTCCAGGCTCAAGATGAGCTGGTAGAAAATCAGAAGCATGAGGCGGTACGAGAGGAAGAGGGAGACCCATATAATGAGGAGAATAGAGAACAGGTACAAAATATGTGTATAATTTGTGGCTAGTTGAGAAGATCAGACGTGATCAGACTTGCACCTGGAAGATGATAAAATAAATGAAATAAATATATATATACATTTAAAAGTGTAATATTAATTGTAAATTAATATAATAATTAAGTGAATATATTATATTAATTATACATAATTATAATATAAATGTAATAAATAAATAAATAGCAGCAGGCAATTGCCAAAAGGCAATTTTGTCTAAAATTCTTTCACTCTAAACTGCTTTAATTTGGAGCAAGAGATACAAGGGGAGTGGCTTTATTACATCAGATACATGTCACTTTGCTCAGAGCTGATTGGTCCAGTTTCGGTCTGCGATATCTAACCCAGATTAAAACCTGCTCTGGAGCAGGTTAGCCGTGTAGCATAAGTTGCAATGGTGATGAAACCAGCTAAAAACCAGTCTACCTTCTTGAGTCTGCTCAAACTAATTTTAAACTTACCTGGGTAGCAACTGAAACCTGCTTTATGCAGCAGGCCACTGACTTGTACTACCTGACTGCTGCAGATTCATTTCGGCGTTGATAATGTTGTCATAGAAAGGCAGAAATCCGAGTCGTGACGTGACGTGAACAGCTTCATGTAGTAGAACATCATGGGTTTGGTTCAGGAGGAACTGTAAAAGGCATTTTTTGGTCCTGAGACTTCCAGATATATGTACATTTTTTAAAATATTTAGACCACTACTATTATTGATTGCTATCAGGATGTAAAGAGATTTTCAACCATTATAACAAAAAAAGTTTATGAAAAATCTTGCCTACCTTAGCTTTAAAGTTGCAGTCCGTAACTTTTGGTGCTCTAGTGGTTAATAAACAGAACTGCATGTGTCTTGCAGAAGAACCCTGAAATATAAAGCTTTTGCAACATTATAAATGTCTATGCTGTCACTTTTGATCAATTTAATGCATCCTTGCTGAATAAAAGTATTCATTTCTTTAATTTCTTTCAAAAAAAAAAACAAAAAAAAACATGGTAGTGATATTACAAAAGCATTCTGTTTCAGATAAATGCTGTTCTTTTGAACTTTCTTTTCATCAAATAATCCTGAAAAAAAATTGTACACAACTGTTTTCAACATTGATAATAATAATAAATGTTTCTTGAGCAGAAAATCGGCATATTAGAATGATTTCTGAAGGATCATGTGACTCTGAAGACTGGAGTAATGATGCCGAAAATTCAGCTTTGCGTCAAATAAATTGCATTTTAAAATATATTCAAATAGAAAAGTTATTTTAAATTGTAAAAATATTTCACAATAGTACTGTTTTTGCTGTATTTTTGATCAATAAATGAAGCCATGGTGAGCAGAAGAGACTTCATTTAAAAACATTAAAAAAATCTTACCATTCAAAAACTTTTTACCGGTAGTGTATATACTACTGTTCAAAAGTTTTTGTTTTTTTTGGAAGAATGTTTTTTCAGCAAGGATGCATTAAATTGATGAAAACTGACAATAAAGACTTTGACGATGAAACAATATCTTTTGATCTTTGTATTCATCAAAGAATTCTGAAAAAAATGCATCATGCTTTCCATAAAAATATTAAGCAGCACAACTGTTTTCAACATTGATAATAATAAGAAATGTTTAGAATGATTTCTGAAGGCTCGTGTGACATTGAACGATGTAACAAGAAACGATGCTGAACAGAGGAACACATTTTAAAATTAAAATAGAAAAGTATTTTAAATTGTAATAATATTTCACAATATTACTAGTATACTATGTATACTTTTTTTGATCAAATAAATGCAGCTTTGGTGGGCATAAGAGAATTTTAAACACTACTGCATGCATATTTTAGTATACATTAAATACATTAGTATCTGTTAAGCATTATATATTTGTTAATGACTTAAATTAGCAAATAACTGTAGTGTATTTACTTTCTTGTCAAAAACGTAGAAGGCAGGACCATGAATCTGTAGTTAAGCTGTCTGTTCCAAGACAACAATTTTATGGTCTCTGCCACTGTAATGTATCACAGAGAGTTATGTAGTGCTTACGTGTGTGTACGTTTTCACTTATTCTTTTGTACAAGCTGCCGCTGTAACCGTAGACTGGTGGCAGTGCCACAGTTGGGTGAGTCAGATCAATTGCAGCGTCCTCCACGGTGTCCAGTTACTGACATGAGTCTAGCTCTACTTTAAACATCCATCCTCCATTTTCACATCATCTCTTAGATTTAGGGAATGTTCTTCCTGCTTTATTCACATCTGTGCACTTTTCAATTTTGAGTGAATTGTAATTTTAAAAGTCTGTCATCATTTACTCACTCTCATGTTGGTCCAAACCCATAGTTGTGTCTGAAATTGCATACTGTATACTAGGTACTACATTTGGTTATATACCTGACCAATAAAATAGTATGCTCGATATAGTATGAATGAAATTCGGACATACTACATCCGCCTATAGTGTCAGTTGTGCCACTTCACTGCCATTCACAAACCCTCTCCCGTGGCCTTATGGGATAGTAAAGTGCCCAGTGGATGAGCTCTTCAGAATCTCGCTGGAAGGAGCAAGTCATCCATTTACAGCTGGTGTTTTAATCTGTCTCTTTTATCCACTTTTAACCACTTCTGTCCTGATTTCTTCGAGGGGAGGGTTTATATGTGGGTAAATGTATGTTTTTTTCAGATCTTTTGATCTAATGAACAATAAGCTGTAGAAAAACATACAGAGAACATCAGCTTTCATTCATACTCTGACAGCCACGAGACCACAGTGAATGTGGTGAGTGCATTTTTAGAAATAAGAGAACATTGTGCTTGGTACATTTTTTGTCGTCAAACCAAACTTGGGTCTCCAGCCAACAAAGTTTAAATCCCGTCCAGCTAGCACGCTTCCAATAATGTTTACACATTAAAGGATTAGTTGACTTCTGAATTAAAATTTCCTGATAATTTACTCACCCCCATGTCATCCAAGATGTTCATGTCTTTCTTTCTTCAGTCGAAAAGAAATTAAGGGTTTTGAGGGAAATATTCCAGAATTTTTCTCCATATAGTGGACTTCAGTGGGGTACAACGGGAGGAAAGTCCAAATTACAGTTTCAATGCAGCTTCAAAGGGCTCTACACAATCCCAGCCAAGGAATAAGGGTCTTATCTAGCGGAACGATCAGTCATTTTCTAAAAAAGAAAAGAAAAATGTATATACTTTTTAACCACAAATGCTTATCTTGCACTACCTCTGCGATCTGCCACGCATGACGTAATCACATTGGAAAGGTCACACGTGACGTAGGAAGAAGTACTGATCCAGTGTCTACAAAGCGAACAGGCCAAACTAAGCCAAATGGCCTTTACAAAAAAAAAATGGTAACACAACAGTGTCGGACGATTTTGAAGTTGGACAAGAAAATGAGATGGAGTTTTTCACCCCACTGCGGCACGTCACACTTGACCTTTGTAACGTAATGCGTGGTGGATTGCAGAGCAGTGCGAGCATTTGTGGTTAAAAAGTATATAATTTTTTTTATTTTATTTTTTTTAGAAAATGAACAGTTGTTTTGCTAGACAAGCCCCTTATTTCTCATCTGGAATCGTGTAGAGCTTTTTGAAGCTGCACTGAAAATGCAATTTGGACCTTCAACCCGTTGTACCCTGGTGAAGTCCACTATATGGAGAAAAATCCTGGAATGTTTTCCTCAAAAACCTTAATTTCTTTTCAACTGAAGAAAGAAAGACATGAACATCTTCGATGACATGGGGGTGAGTAAATTATCAGGAAATTTTCATTCTAAAGTTAACTAACCCTTTAAGTTAGCAGACAGAATAGCTAGTCTTTCGTGGCCATTTGAACACATTTGACTACCCCTGGAAATGGTCGAAATGGACAAGCTCAAAACGTTTTAGACCCCTTTTACACCTGTATTTAGTGTCATCCTTTTGTGACTCCATCAACCAAAATGCCTTAACACCAGGTATAAACAGGGCCTTAATTTCTTCTGTGAAAGAAATTTGATGTGGTTTGTAACAAGCAACCAGACTCAATGCTGATTATAGGTGTGTGTAACAAACATCATACTTGATTATTTTTATTTAAAATGCTGTTTTTTGTATCTGTACAGGAAGAGGACAGAGGTCAGGTTGTGAAGGAGGATAATCAATTCGCCCAACATCACAATGAAGAGAACTATGAGGAAGAAGAGGAGGAAGAAGAAGGTAACAGAGATAAACCGCCAATTCGCAGGGCAGAAATGTGAGGCGATTGAAGGACAGCCAATCGCTGCCACGTTTGGATTGGGTTTCCCCACCCCACCTCTTAAACATTATGCCAGGAGATGGTTCTGTTGGGTCGTTCTGATGAATAGGAAACCGTTTTTTCTTCCGGTCTGTGTAACTCTGAATCCGAGATGCACCAAAACGCCCAACCACTTACAGACCAAACACCTGCTGTCTGCCTTTACTGTATGTCTGTCTGTTGTTTCTTCAGGAGCAGTGAATAAGTTCAGTTTAAATGCTGTTATATCTTGCGTTTAATTTCTTTGGCTGGACGAAAATCTGAAAGTACAGATTTCAACAACCAGAATCTCTTGCACTGAAAGATTTGCCATTTTTTGTTCAGTTGTGGCTCCACATACAAGATATATTCCATCTTTGAAGTAAACCTTTTAACAGTTAAGACTGATCTTGATGGACAGGCAGCAGTCACCAATCAGCCTTAAATCCTTACTTGGCCACGCCCAACCTTGTGTAGGTAAATCTTGTTGATGAATAACGCTATGCAGAAATATTGTATCATGGGTGCATTTGGCAAGGTGCTTAGGTCAACAGATGTCACTACATGAATGTTTACATGTAATTCAAGCAGATAACTGTAGCTGTCAAAAAGTTCATTTTTAAATGTTGTACTGTATGTGCTTATTTACCATAGTGGGATTACTGCTGCCTAAACATAAACCAAATTCATTTAGTTAAATACTGATTTTTATTTGCTTTTCACCAAGTGCCTCATCGAGATTATAAGGAAAACTTTCTCAAATGTTGCCCATCTTGCCAGGGTGATTTGGTTCCTGATATCTTTTTGTCGAATGTCTCTGTTATGGTAAACTATTTTTATTGTTTTTTTCTTTCTTTCTTTTCAAGCAGATCTGCCAACTACTATTCTAGTATAAACTAGTACTAGTGTTCTATGTGCTACTGGACCTGGTCCTCTAAGTCTTATTGTCACTGTTTAACATATGACAGCAGAGAAATGAATGGCACATTTAAAATGAAAATTAATAAGAGACATAATATTCAGATGTAGAATTTAATGCAAAAAGTAAACAAAATGGTTAGCTTACTCAAAATGATTTGTTCTGAATGTATGCTAAATCACTACAATATTGAAAAATTGTATTTATTTTGTTCTGTATTTACTTTGTTTTTTATATTATATAAAATGAAATCTTGTTTTGTCACCTTTTTATTTTCTGGGACACATGATTTTTAGATTTGTTCGTTGATGTAATGTTGGTGAAACCAGCTTTCTTGTTAAGTGTTCAGCTTTAATACTTTATATTTAAAATAAATATCTGTATGTTAGATTTTTTTTCTCAAGTTTTCTGTTCTGAAAGTGATTTACAGAGAAATATTTTTGTGCCGTTTTGTTGATAATGGCATTGTGAGCGGAATAAAAATTGGTGAAGGATTTAATGCTCATCCTCTTTTAATCATGCACAAAGTCTGGCGGGTGTGCTGATGTTTGGAATAGAGGAAAAATCTCTTCGCTCTGCTTTCATTGTGCAGTTCCTGGAAGGCTGATGAGATGCAGCAGAAGTGACACAGAGGTAATGTGTAGATTCAGGCGAGAGCTCTGCGGTTCTGCAGTCAGTCTTAGAGGAGATCAAGAGCAGGGTTCCCACTCATCCTGGAAAACCTTGAAAACCTGGAAAATTGATGACAGTCCTGGAAAAGGACTTGTTGTTGTCCTGGAAATTTTTTTTTTTTTTTTTTTAAGTCTTTGGGTTTTTCTTTAGTCAAGAACAAAAACAGCTGGAGAAGAGAAGACATGTTAACTGCAAAAGAATTAAGAATTAAGGTAGAGAATTTAGTGTGAAACCATCAGGACCCTTTTAGTCTCCAGCGCCACCATTTTCCAGAACTGCAACCTACCTGGAGTCTCCAGAAGTGCAAGGTGTCAGGATCTCAGAGACTTAGGTTACCTAAAGAATCCTAAAAAATGACCCCCACTTAAGAATCACATACTGAATTGTAGTAAAAATGCAAGAAGACTGATTTTTTTTTATAGGCTTTACAGACAGACAGATTGAGAGTGACTCTTGAAGGACCAGCACCACATCCTCTTGTACCACTGTTTGAAGAATTTATCTTCCAGAGTCTGGCAGTAAGGTGTGGGAGTTCATTTTTAGTCCATCTCCTACCCTAAAAAGAGATAATGATCTTCCAAAACTTACTGCCAAAAAATAAATAAATAAATAGATGTGTGCATTGTGTAAATGCAGACTAATAGACCTGCCACATATTTTATTATGTGTTACGGATTTCTTTGTTGTTCATTGACTTATTTTTATTTTTAGTAAAAATAGTAAAACATAATATTAAAATAGTTCCAATGATTGACACTGGCAACGTGAACAATTTGTCATTATGTATGATTAAGAGCTCATATTAAAAACTGATTTTATAGTCATGGCAATATACTATGGAATATTGTTTCCGTCACTGAATAATAAAAAAAAAAAGGTAGCCTAATTTTTATCTCACAATTCTAAAAAATTCAGAATTGTGAGTTAGTATCTTTTTTCTCGCAATTATGACTTTTTTTCTGGGTTTTGACAGTTTATATCTTTATATCTTGCGATTGTGATTATCAAATCACAATTATGTAAACTCACAATTGTGAGAAAATGAAGTCAGAACAGCAAGATTAAATTAAGTTAAATTAAGTCACAATTACCTTTTTTTATTTTTTATTCTGTTAGCGGAAACAAGCTTCCATAGTCATAATGTATGATTAAGAGCTCATATTAAAAACTGATTTTATAGTTAAGTCATGGCAATAAACTGTAGCTACACCATTTAAAGACTTAGAGAGCAATATGTTACTTTAGGGCGTAATCCCAGTCTTTTATTCCCATTGCTGTAAAATTGAAAATGTCCTGGAAAATGCTGAAAAAGAGTGGGAACCCTGAAGAGCCTTGGATGAAATGGTAAAACAAAATGGACTGAGATCATCCCAAAAACATTTTCTACCTATCATTCTTCATGAAACAGAACAAAATTGGTCTGTTATATATTGATATTTCTATCATGACAACTCTGAAGAGTTTGGCATGGTAATGGATATGACAATGTTATGACAATGTATTTGGTCTTGGCAGAATAGATTTGCCATGCTGCTGTTGATTATTGCTGCTTGCTGCCGTAGCAGATCTAGACAGGTGGAGCTGGGGAAGGTGGAGGGTTTCAGAGAAAGTGTGCTGCAAACTGCTACACAAACTTTGACAAACTATTTAAATGCTGTTCAGCAAATCATTGGCTACAGATGCAACAGGAACCAATCAGTTTGTGCCGTGTAGTTAACAATGTGAAAGTCAGCATGTAGCGTCAAGTACCCCTCAGCCTGCATCATCTAGAGTTTCATGACAACCTGGTATATATGTTTTAGGCTATAATTGGTGTTTATAATAAAAAAATATATTATATATATAAATATATTAAATATATATATATATATATGGATCAGATATTTGTTTTTATAGACCCTACAAGTTTTATTAAACCATTAAAATTTAAGAAAGGTATATTTTGTAATACTTTACAATAAGGTCTCATTTAAGTTGTATTAAATTATGTAGTTAATGTAATAACTAACACGTACTAACGATGAGCACTGTATTTTTACAGCATCAATTATAACCAATAAAAACCTTTGTTAATGTTACTTAATCATGTTCATGTTAGTTCACAGTACATGAGATTAGGGTTAGTTTACCCAAAAAAAAAAAAAAAAGCTCATGGATTTCATCAAAAATGAATTAATTTGTGTTCCGAAGATAAACGAAGGTCTTAGTTGTTTGGAACGACATGAGGGTGAGTAATTAATGACAGAAATTTCATTTTTGGTTGAACTAACACTGTACTACAGCGTTTACAGGATCAATCTTATAGTTATTGCTCATTGTCAGTTCATGTTAACCAATGCTAACAAATGAAACCTTATTGTAAAATGTTACCTATATATAGCCTATATAGGTTTTCTTTTTGGTTTTTTTGGGGGCAGTTGTGACCTAATAGTTAGAGTGTCTGACTTGTAACCCATGAGTTAGAAGGTCTTGGGGTCCATTCTCAATACCAGCAGTTAATGACGGAGGTGTCCTTGAGTGAGGCACCATAACCCCCACAGTGAATGGCTGCCCACTGCTCCGTGTGTGTGTGCACGCTTGTTTTCATGATTTATGAGGACAAAAATTTGTATAATGACATGGGTATTACACTGGTATTACGACGTAATGTTTTATGAGAACATCTCATGAGTCCTCATATTTAAAATAGCTTTAAAAACATACTAAACAATGTTTTATTAAAAATGTATAAATGTTTTCTGTGATGGGTAGGTTTAGGAGTAGGGGGATAGAATGTACAGTTTGTACAGTATAAAAACCATTACGCCTATGGAATGTCCTCACTAAGATAGCAAAACAAACCTGTGTGTGTTCACTACTCACTGCTCCTAATGTGTGTAACTTAAATGGGTTAAATGCAGAGGACAAATTTTGAGTATGGGTTACCATACTTGGCCTTCATGTCATTTCACTTCACTTTGTACTTATTTTTGTGTAGGCCTGTTTCTATTTTTTTTGTAGCCTTTTTGTTTTTCTGTTGCTGTGATCTAGCATATCTGCATTGTTATCATTTTTCAGGCAGCTGTGATGAATCCTTTAGGAAACACTGGAAAAAATGCTCTCCGAAGGGATAGCAGAGGTCTGCTGACAAACAAAACCGCTTCACAGATTTAATAAGCTGTAGGCCTATAATTTTGTCAGATCTCGTTTTTCTGTTAGTCACTTTCCCGCGCACACAGTCTTCTCGGTTCAGGTTTCAGTAGCACTGAAATTGACACCAAAATTAAAACAAAACACTGAAGCGCATATGAATTAGTGATTGCTGCTGAAAAGATAAGCTGAACTTAACAGGACAATGGCTTTTGAATGTGAAGCCTTGAGCATATGCGGTGGTTACATAGCCAGTGTGCGAATTATGCTTTCAATGTTTATATATGTAGCGCCATCAACTGAGGTATATGTCGCACTCAAAGTGTCAGCTAAACGTCAAGATTTCTTAACAAAATACGTTTTGTGCTTTTTATATGTAAATCTATGATAAATAATGACAGTAGGCTACCTATGTTTCGCTGATGCAAGCGGTTGCATTTGCGACAGGTAAAACTTTTTAAAAATTTAACTTACACATAATTTGTACTTTGATTATATATTAGAACAAGTATGTTTGTCTTAAAGGAGACAGTGATGTACAAAGAACAAAGCCCAATCTTTCCTTTGTGACCATGGTCACAGTTTTCATTTCAATTTAAGATATTATTCATATGCGTCTGTCCACAGAAGCCTTTGAGAACATAAAACGCTAGCTGTGACATCATCAGTTTTATCTGCTGCTAACCGCAGTGTCACATGACTGTATCTGATTTAATCTCTGTGCCCTTTCTTCACACCAGCCAAGCATCAAGCAATACCACCCAAGAATGGACTCGCCTGTCAAAACAGCCCTCAGGACAAAGTGTGAACTTAACAAAGCCAAGAGTTGGCTGGTCATTGAGCAACCAAATAGCCCGAATTACATGCAGCAGACATACTGGGACCTGAACAGTCCTAAATACAATAGAAGCGCTATGATTCATTCTATATGTAGCCACCTGTGCTTTGATAATAGTCTTTTCTCAATTTTTTCTTGGCTGCTGCTGTCTTCCGTCAATGCAGGTTTATTTTGAAATGTGTAAATGTGAAGTACAGGTACAAAAATAGCTTTAATAAGTCATAACATTTTTTACTTTTATCAGCTCAAAAGAGTACATTTGAGAGTTTACAACTATATACAAGTGCATTTATGGTACAGTACATTGGATTCAGATCTTGGCTTCAGGTTTTGCTGTTGTGGTGTCAGAGAATGGTACACAATCTGGATGCTGGTGGTGAGAAGGGAGGCACGGAATCTTCCGGTAGCTTTGGAATGCCATCCAGAACTTGAAGTTTTGGCAAACAGAAGAACACGCTGCGGAGGAAACGGCACAAATCTCAAGGTTAGACTTGGCTTTGAACGCTTGGAATGAACGATCACATCTTTGGTCAGCTCTTTTTTTTTTTTTTTAGTAATTTATATCTTCTGACATAGCTATTATGTGATTTCTGAGACAAATGATGCTTTTTATAATAATTAAAATCTGTAATTAGCTGATTAGTTTTAATCAATCCACTGTTTTGACAGCAAGTTATTAAAAAGCTCAGTGGTGATCTATGTACCCTTGTTAAAAAGAAGTGTGCTTAATTGTGCTGAATGTGCACTTGTAGTGTACTTTAAATCTTAATATATATATATATATATATATATATATATATATATATTAAAAAAATGTACTTGGAGATAATATATTATGGTGAAATAAAAGACCATTTATTTCCAATACACTTTTCAATTTTCTTAACACACTTAAATGGGGGAAAAAAATACAAATAATTCTGTCATCGTGTACACAAAAGAAGATATTTAGAAGAATGTCGGTAACTTAACAGTTGATGGGCCCCATTGACTTCCATAGTATTTTTCCATCAGCAGTTACCCATATTCTTCTAAATATCTTCTTTTGTGTTCAGCAGAAGAAAGAAATTCATACAGACTTGGAACAACTTGAGGGTGAGTAAATGATGACAGAATTTTTGGGTGAACTATCCCTGTAAGTACACTTTTAAAAAACTGCACTTTGTAATAATGTCAAGATTTACGTTAAAGTATATTTTAGATTGTAATGTTTAATATTCTTTTGCTGTGCTTTAAAGAAGTACACTTATTTTGATGTGTTGACTAACAAATTAAAGCACATGCAAAGTACTTAATTTTTAACTGTAGCATGTTATTCAATATTACATTTAAAGTAAATGTATTTTTTACAAATATTTTTAAAAACATGACATACAAGTTTCAATAGGAATTGCATTAAATTTTAGTTTACCATAAATATTTGTCAGTATCATTCACCAGTACACTGTTAAGAACAGTGTAAGTTAACATTTCAGATAAGTATACAGAATAGAAGTAATTATGAATTTACATTTAACCCTCTGGTGCTGCTTGTGTAGTAGTCAAAAATTACAGACTTTTGTTTTTTTTCAGTTAAATGAATGTCCTATATTTTAGTTTTTATAATGTTTTTTTTTTTTATTATTATTTAATATGTTGTATTTTTAGTTTTTTGTTTTGTTTTGTTATTGCAGTAAATTATAATTATATATATATTTATATATTTATATATATATTTTTTTAACTTCAGCAATATTCTACCATGTGTCTTCTTTAAAAAGAGACAAAACCTAAGTCTGCGCTTTAAAGCATTCAAGATTTATTATGATGAAAACTGCATAAAATACTATTTTTTACATTTTATATGAGATATACGTATATTTTCCAAAATGTTTTACTCTAAAACTGTAAGAAAATCAATGCCATGAATCTTAACAAGTTGTGTTCAAAATTTGAGGTTGATATCTCTAAAAATTAGCTTTTAGTAAGATTTTGTTTGGATGCAGTACCAAACGTTTCCACTAGATGAATTTTTCCAATGCGGTCATTTTTTGACCATGAATAGTACAAGTGTGACTATTTTTTCAGGACCATTTAACCTTTTCGAATCATGCCCATAATTTTTGTGTGTGTCCCAAAGCTATTACCAAATTTGTACCATTCCATTGAAGTAAAAAAATGTATCTCACCGTGAGCGGTAGTCCTCCAGAAACTGGCAGGGGTTGCATTTGAGGGTCAGAGATCGGAGCGGCGCGCTCCTCAGCAGGGACAACTCGCCCAGAGAGGAAATACTGTTTTCAGACAGGCACAAGTGCTGGATCTCGGGAACCTTTGGCAGCTGACAAATGGACGTCAAGTTGTTCCGGTGAAGATTCAGGATTTTACATCTAAAACACATGCACATTCTCAGTCACAGGTTTTGTTAGTGATTGTAATGTGTCACAGTGTTCTGCCTTATATACTAAACTCACATTGTATGAATGTCATCGCACTAGATGATAAAATATTAAAGCAGGATTATTCTAAAGAAAAAATACAATGACATTTTTGAAGCCAAATATTTCACACACAAAATTTTTTTATGTGTAATGTGTTGATCTACAGTGAAGAGAAAAGATTCTGCATTTGACTATATTGTATGTATTATATATATTGTATCTAGTGGAATGATATTCACTGACCAAATCCTTTTTGGCGCCACTGTATTTATAAGTCTCATTCAGTATGGCTGAAAAATATTAATTTTTTTTTATATTTAGTTTAGCCCATAAATTGAAATTTATGACATTCCAGAAGTTGTGTCTAGAATATCTGCAAGACAATTTGAAGTTCTGGAGGTTTATTTCTTTTAATTGTAAAATTCAATTAATGTCATCATGATTATAAATGAAATATTAAAGTAATATTAGCAATGCAAATATAATCTTTTATCAGTAAGACCCATATTCAAATAAAATAATGTGATTAAAGAGGCTGAGTCTGATACATAATTAACAGCTTCCTTCTTACTGTAAAATAAACTCCTCATATGAGATTTCAGCACACAGCTAAAGTTGCACTACATGTATTTTTACACAGCCATACACTACAATGTTACAAAACAACCAATGCAATATAATAGGACAACCTCCATTGAAAGATCAAGGGGAATTTGTGTTATAACCAACCAGATTTGCACTCCATTAACCCCATCAATTTCCATAGTGTCATCAGTATTCAGAGTTACATCCACGTGCACTAAAATAAATACATCTTGCAGTTATTATAGTGTAAAGGTTAGTGTGGTACCTTGGCAGTCTGACAGAACTGAGATCCCTCAGTGCATTATCCACCAGTTGCAGACGTTCCACCCGGATCAGTCTCCTCAGGATGCGGATGAAGTTCTCCAGCTGGTATGGATCTCCCAGGTCCTGATAAGACAAGTTCAGCACCTGCAGTGACAGAGACAGAACTGTGAATGCAATACAAAGCTAGATAGACAGAATTTTCAGCATCATTACTCTAGTCACATGACCCTTCTGAAATCATTCTAATATGCTGATTTGCTGCTCAAGAAGCATTTCTTATTATTAGCAATGTTGAAAAATGTTATGCTGATTAATATTTTTGTGGAAACTGTGATACTTTTTTTTTTTTTTTTCAGGATCCTTTGATTAATATAAATTTCAAAAGACAGCATTTATTTGAATTAGAAATTTTTTGCAATTATTATAAATGTCTTTACTGTCACTTTTGATCTATTTAATGTGTTCTTACTGAATTAAAGTGTTAGTTCACCCAAAAATGAAAATTCTGTCATTAATTACTCACCCTCAAGTCGTTCCACACCCGAAAAACCTTCGTTCATCTTTGGAACACAAATTAAGATATTTTTGATAAAATCCGATGGCTCAGTGAGGCCTCCATTGACGGCAAATAATTAACACTTTCAATGTCCAGAAAGCTTCTAAAGACATTTAAAACAGTTCATGTGACTACAGTGGTTCAACCTTAATGTTATGATGCAACGAGAATACTTTTTGCGCACCAAAAAAACATAATAAGGACTTTATTCAACAATATCTAGTGATGGGAGATTTCAAAACACTGCTTCATGAAGCTTTGAAGCTTTACAAATCTTTTGTTTTGAATCAGTGGTTTGGAGCGTGTATCAGACTGGCAAAGTCACGCCCCCCAGTGATGAACCATTGAAATTTCGAAATCTGAACTCACGTGACTTTGGCAGTTTGATACGCACTCCGAACCACTGATTCGAAACAAAAGATTCGTAAAGCTGTAGTCACATGATCTGTTTTAAATATGTCTTTAGTAACTTTCTGGGCATCTGAAAGTGTTAATTATTTGCTGGCAATGCAGGCCTCACTGAGCCATCGGATTTTATCAAAAATATCTTAATTTGTGTTCTGAAGTTGAACTAAGGTCTTACGGGTTTGGAACGACATGAGGGTGAGTAATTAATGACAGAATTTTCATTTTTGGGTGAACTAACCCTTTAAAGTATTAATTTCTTTCAAAAAAGATGGGTGGATGGATGGATGCTTGTTTGGTGTCTCACCACACAGTTCTCCCAGTTCTCCTGGAGTCTCTCTTCCCACTTCTGTCCTTCATCCTCCCTCCTCTTTCTCCTGCCTCCTCTGAGAAATACGTCTTCACTGTTAACAGACAGCTCGTCTTCAGCAGGTCCTGTTTGATGACATCACTGATGGTCTGTGTCCAGTGGTTATATGATGGTAAAACTGAAAAAATGAATAGTGACCCAGAATGTCCTCTTACCCTCTCTGACCCTGGGACAGGCGAGCTGGTCTCCGCGGACATCATGCTCCTCTAGCCAGTGCCACGAGGCAAACCTGAACCGGCTGGATGGCAACTACACAAAACAACCACAACGACAACGTTCAATGTCCGTATAGTATAGACACATAAGGTGTCAATCAAACCACACATGATACTTTGCAATCATATCGACTTTGAATTGACTCACTGGTGTGGCAACAATGCCAGAGTCTGGAGTCAGTTCCACAGAGAAAGGAGTGTGTGCGTCACTTAACTCAGAGTAGTGCGAGTGAGACTTCGGAAAGCTTTCACTGCTGGTGTTCACTCCAGAGGAACTAGACAGAGTGAGGCTGAAGTCATTACCAAACATTACATTGGCCTAGTCATGCTTAACATTGAATTTACATTCAAATTTGAATAGATATGAAAATATAGCTGTTTGACTTCACGTTACCTGCTATGATAAGTATTATACAACTAAATAATATTTGTTAAAGTTATTAATGACTAACTATTTTCAATAAATTTGCACAAATAGAGACTTGGCTGTGTCCCAAAACATAGTGAGTTGACTACCCATTTATATTAAAATTTTTTACTGTCCCTGTTTTTAATTCATATAGATGATAAAAAGTAACATTTTACTGATAATTTTACCAATAAACTAGGAAATCCACAGTCACATTTTAGAAATTCCGTTCAACATACAACATACTGTGCGGTTGTTATAAAGACTTTTTTATTTAAAGCTGCAGTCCGTAAGTTTTGCCTCTTTGTCGCCATCTCTGAAATCGGCAACTGTGGTTATTTGCGGAATTATCATCTTTATGTGGGTTGTGCATTGGCGTGGCTCCTCAGCGCGGATGAATCTAATGTTTTGAGGATATTGTGTGGCTGTCATTCACCGCACAGTGGATACTGTACTTCGGAATCACAGATTGTAGTCTTGGATCCAAAATAAGAATTTTCACCGGAAAACTGAACAAGTAAGTAACAAATCTGCCACTTTTGTTCTGACCAACTGAGAAAAAAAAGCATTACAAGAAATTGCGCTACCAATGGTGATTAAATCTAACAATCACTTAGCTCACATCAAACCATACAAATTATTATTATTGTTATACTTCGTTCTCAAATTGTTAATGTTAACAACATCAGCATTGCGTCACTACGTGTATTTAGTGTGTATTAGCGTAACCTGTAGATTTCAATTTCTGTACAATCTAATCTCTAACATTAATTTGTCATACCATACAATTTGCCACGAAAATGATAAGTTTAATTCTTGCAGCTGTTGTGAGAAAAGGCTATAAATGATCCTCCACCTGCAGCATCCTCACATGCCCTATAGTCTACTAGCTGGGACTCCTTCTTTATGTAAACAGATGTGATGTAATGACGCAAAGACGAATGGTGGCATGCTCCAATTTCCCGCAGAAACCTACCAGTACCACTCGAATTAAAAGACATTATTTCAGGCTTACCGTTGTGAATCTGGCTAAGGTAAGGAGATAGTTTTGAACACTGGCTGGTTATGTACTTGCTCAAAAATTGATTTTGGATACTTTTAACCCAAAAAAATTACAGACTGCAGCTTTAATTATTATTTCCTCTGTTTATTCATTAATTCAGATTCAATCATATTAAATTACCACTTAATTTATATGTTATAATATGACAAAACATCTTCATAGTGTACAGTACAACACCTACGCTGCCCAAATGTGCTGCCTATGTAGGGAGCTCAGCAGGCTTTAAGACACATCTTCTGTGTGTAATAAGAGCCTGCGCGTCCTTACATCCGCTGGGCTGAGGTTCTGGTGTAGATTACCGTGAACTCTGCACCCTAATCCGGATTAAAGTCACCCACGTCACCCGAGCACACCGGCACATTATATCAGAACATTCTATATAAGATGTGCTCACATTAACGCTGTTATATTGATTATGTGCTAGGTTTTGTGAAGCTGCTACTTGTAAATACACGTTATTTTCACACAATGATTCATTAAAATATCTTGTCATATTTGTAACATGGACATCGATTACATAATGTCTTAATAATATTTTAATATAATGTCTTAATAATATCATTATAACCTAAAGCCTATATAGCCTAGTCCACGAAAGAAAATGGCTTTAAAGATCGATCCGTGTAATTCCCATAAATTATGCAGAAAATTAACTATCAACTATTCCAATCACGAACGAAGCAGACAGATGACCATGCGTTTCTGTTCCAGACAGTGTTTAGAAAAAATAAATAAATAAATAAATAAATAAATACAGCAGTTGTGCTCCATATCAGGATATACAAAACTTTTCCTACCTTTCGGACATGTCCGTAGGTTCTGACAAATCTCTTTGGCATTTGACATGCAGTGAAGAGGGTTATTTACAAGGAATATGGTGCGGTTTCCCATTGATGATGGATGAATAGTGTGCTAAAGTGCGACAGGTGAGTGTGAGCTCTGCGCACGCGCGCAGCAGCGTCAGCTTCAGTGATCTGCGCATGGAGGTCAGCCAGGGCAGCAGCGTGTCTAAGGTTGCACTTCAGTGACTTTTGGAAAATGCAGTATAGCTGTAAATTGTCAGTATATAGCTGTACCCCTTTTATCCGTTATAGACTTTAATTTTGCATTGTACATGCAGGTTTTTTGAGATCATATTGAGATTTGTACTTTTGAAAATGAATTTGTCACACCACAGGCCAATTTAAATAAATGTAAATAAATATATAAATATAATAAGCATATATCCTCTCAGCAAAGCAAAAGTCTTTTTTATAAACTAATTTTAGGTATATAATCGGCCTGAGTGGCTTGAACATGGTGTCTGTCAGAGATGATAATGTACCTAGTAATACACAACTGACTCTCATAAGCATAGATTCAGGAACTTGACAGGTGATTTTGATCTTCTCAGTTGTTTAAAAGATTAAGGCAATTATCAAAGTTTGATAAAATGTTGTTTACATTTCTAAAAAATCTTTTGATACAATTGACATGATTTGCTACATTATATATATATATATATATATATATATATATATATATATATATATATTAACTTTTTCTGAGACTTTTTCTGTTATATTGGTGCATCAGTAGGTGGTCACAAGTGACCGTCTTTATAAATGAATTATTCAATAAAACAAAAGTAAATTATTCTAACTATATACTAGGGGGGCCAGAGGGGCTGATGAAGTAGGCAAGGATGTCCTTTAAGCCTGCAAAATCAAGATCTGTAGTGCCGAGGAAGGGGAGAGTCTCAGAGAAATTTTGATTCTCAGTGGAGGATACAAAATCCCAATTATCACAGAAAATCCTGTTAAAAGCCTTGGGAAGACATTTGATGCAATATTCAAGAACAAGGCAGCAATAAGAGATACTTGTGGGGAGTGTGAGAAAGAATTTGACTAGAGTGGCCCTTCCTGGGCGGTTCAAGGCTTGGATTTATCAACAGGCCATGTACTACCAAGAATCCTCTGACCACTGCTGATGTATGAGTCCCCAATTTCCACGGTTGCCAAATTTGAGATTTGAGTAAGTCGGTTCTTGCAATGATGGCTAGGTTCCTTATTGCTCTGAATAGGAGCTCCTGCAAACTGAGACTCCCCTTGAAATCTATTAAAGAGGAGTTCAAGGTAATGTGAGTGAGAGAAGTGCTGCAGTACTGCAAATCTTCAGATCCAAAGGTTACCGGAGCAAGAGTGGCAGTGAGAATGGGAAGCAAGTGGAGAGCAGAAGCTGTAGTGGAAGGAGCTGAGCCACAAAGTGTTGGTAGGAGCAGTTGCCAAGGGAAGAGCTGTTCTTGGAAGTGAATCATTGAATCATTCATTCAAATTATTTATTCAAACACACAGATTCATACACTGCTGTGGGTTTGCTCAGAGATGCACAAAATTGGCATATAATCTCACTGACATTTATCATACAAAATAGCACACTAGACATATTTTTAAACATTAGTAACCTGACTCAACTGGCTTTTTCTCTTTACATTAACTTCCAGCGATAGAAGTGCATCTATTGTCAGTAAAGTAATAAATGTTTGTCATTAAAGTAGTTTGTTAATAGTTTTCAATAGAGGTTATTTTAGACATCAAAAGTGTGTGCTGACAGTGTGTGTACAGCATAGAGGCTTTTTCTGTATTTATATTTTGCATCAACTCTGCAATTTTCAAAACATCTGTCACTAAAGTAGCACAAGACAACAAGCTGAAGACATTCATCTTTATTTCTGAAATAGAGAATACAGCTGGTATTTTTTTTTATTTTTTTTTATTTATACCAAATGCACTCTCTCTCAGTCTGCCTGAGTCTCCATGGCAACAGCGCTTCACTACCTGTACATTCGCAACCTTACATTAAATCAAAAACTCATATTTATATAATAAGGCATATTAGTATGTCAGCAGGAGTTCAGCCATGTACAAAACCAAACAAAGGGGGTCTCACCTTAAGTGAGTCTACATATAGAGAAGTGCACAAATCCTTGCAATAAATATCAACATTTCTCTACGAAACACAATAGCAAATATACATGAGAAGAAATACAGAAATTACAGGAACAAATGATGCTGGTGTGGAATAAGACGTGATAGAATGTGAATACTTGGAATGGAGTGGCCGCAGAGACTTCAAATATTTACAGCTCTGTATTTCCTGGTACGGTTAAAGCTTATGAGTATCAAAACACAATCACTTTTATAATATAAATATCCTGTTTATATAATATTTTCTTGTGTGTTTAGAAAACCATGGCAAAGTAATGAGTTTCCTTTCTGTGATGTAACTCGTGGTTGGTAGAAGATAATTATGAACTTGGTTGAGTGTCACGTTGTGATTGCTGGGCTTTTACATGTCGAAGTTGTTGTCAAAGGGCTCGATGACTTCAGGATTCATAACTCTGCCCATGAAGAGGATTGATCCTATGAGCAAACAAAATAAAAACAATGAATTAACAGCACAACTTATAACATTCACAGATATTATATATATATATATATATATATATATATATATATATTATATATTATACACACACACACACACACACACACACACACACACACACACACATATATACATATATATATATACACTGATCAGGCATAACATTATGGCCATATTGTGTTGGTCCCCCTTTTGCTGCCAAGACAGCCCTGACCCGTCGAGGCATGGACACCACTAGACCCCTGAAGGTGTGCTGTGGTATCTGGCAGCAAAATGTTAGCAGCAGATCCTTTAAGTCCTGTAAGTTGCGAGGTGGGGCCTCAATGGATAGGACTCGATTGGATTGAGATCTGGGAAGTCTGGAGGCTAAGTCAACACCTCAAACTCGTTGTTGTGTTCCTCAAACCATTCCTTAACCATTTTTCTTTGTGGCAGGACGCAATATCCTGCTGAAAGAGGCCACAGCCACCAGGGAATATAATTTCCATGAAAGGGTACATGGTCTGCAACAATGCTTAGGTAGGTGGTACGTGTCAAATTAACATTCACATGGATGGCAGGACCCAAGGTTTCCCAGCAGAACATTGCCCAAAGCATCACACTGCCTCCGCCGGCTTGCCTTCTTCCCATAGTGCATCCTGGTGCCATGTGTTCCCCAGGTAAGTGACGCACATGCACCGGCTATCCACGTGATATAAAAGAAAACGTGATTCATCAGACCAGGCCTCCTCTTCCACTGCTCCGTGGTCCAGTTCTGATGCTCACATGCCCACTGTTGGTGCTTTCGGTGGTGGACAGGGGTCAGCATGGGCGGCTATGCAGCCCCATACGCAACAAAATGCGATACACTGTGTATTGTGACACCTTTCTATCAGAACCAGCATTAACTTCTTGAGTAATTTTGGTCTGTTGGATCGGACCACACAGACCAGCCTTCGCTCCCCATGTTGGCCGCACATGACCCTGTTGCTGGTTCACCACTGTTCCTTCCTTGGACCATTTTTGATAGATACTGACCACTGCAGGCCGGGAACACCCCACAAGAGCTGCAGTTTTGGAGATGCTCTGACCCTGTCATCTAGCCATCACAATTTGGCCCTTGTCAAACTCGCTCAAATCCTTACGCTTGCCCATTTTTCCTGCTTCTAACACATCAACTTTGAGGACAAAATGTTCACTTGCTGCCTAATATATCCCACCCACTAACATGTGCCGTGATGAAGAAATAATCAGTGTTATTCACTTCACCTGTCAGTGGTCATAATGTTATGCCTGATCGGTTTATATTAGTAATATAGACAGTACACTACCATTCAAAAGTTTGGGGTCAGAGCTTGGGGTTAATTTCTTACAGAAAAATTCTATTTCAAGTTAATACTGTATTTTTGGACATGAAAAAAGTAAAAAGTATCATGGTTTCCACAATTCCAAAAGTTTCTTGAGCAGCAAATCAGCATATTAGAATGATTTCTGAAGAATCATGTGACACTGAAGACTGGAGTAATGATGCTGAAAATTCAGCTTGCATCACAGGAATAAATTACAATTTAAATGATTTATCAATAGAAAGCAGTTATTTTAAACTAGAATAATATTTTACAATATCACTGTATTTACTGTATTTTTGATTAAATAAATGCAGCCTTGGTAAGCATAAGAGATTTCTTTCGAAACATTACATAATCGTAAATAATTTGTTTTTAATCTGTGTTATGGTCATGAGTATTTGAAGATGGCATGTACCTGTCTTTCTGTTTCTGATGACGAAGAAGAAAGGGTGGTCAGCCATGACCTGTGGGTAAAGCACCAGCGTCCTCGTCAATGCGATCATACCTGTAGAAGGGCAAACGATAGAGGCTCAGTGATGTGATGCTCTTTTATGATGAACAAGTTTTTAATTTTTGATTAAAATTAACTGATATTTTTGTAATGAAAATGCAGGTGTTGTAAAAAAATAAATAAAGAAATAAATCCTTGGGGAAAAACTAGTTTAAAGTAGTTTTGGTTTAAAATATTGTTTTGTTCACTAAAAATCTGTTGTTTAGAGTCAATGCTGTTTAACCAACAACGCAGGATGCCACATCTTTTAACGTGACAAGAAAACCGGGAATTATATCATATTTTTCCTTCAGGCCCTTAAGGTATTTGAATGATCAAATTTGCCCTTGTTCTGCTAAATGCTATTTAATGTGCATAAGCTAATAGAAAAAATGGATTCGCACACGAAGATTTGGGGCAAAATTCCCCCAAAAATCTTTACTTTGAAATTTACAGAGGCCACAAATAGGTGCAAAAAGATGTGCATCTAAAGTATGTGGATATATACGACCATGACTCATTTCTATATGTGATAATGGCTTTGATCTTGTATTTGACAATGTATTGTGCCAAATCATGTATTAGGATGTTTACGGTAATACTGCTTGCTCTAAATGGATGGAGGTGTGCACTTGCGGTATATGGCACTGATAAAGGGTTGATCCTGAAAACGTTTTACATTTTTTTTGTGCCTTGTGGCCTCTGTAAATTTGAAAGATTTTTTGGAGAACTTTTACCTCAAATCTTTGTGTGGATCCATTCTTTTCATTTGATTTTGTGTTGGATTTACGCACCTACGCTTTTTGACGTAGGACTTTGGGACGTACATTTGGCTCTATACCATTCTCTTTATGCTTGAAAAAAAATTTTTTTCTTTAATGGAAGAGAGTTTTTTTCTTTGATACTTGAAAAATTTATAAAATAATGAAAGGAGGGGTATAATGCTATTTCATGTATTCTGACTTATTTACACTGTGGATTCTCATGCTAAACATGGCCAAAGTTTCAAAACACAAGTTGGATGTATGACGGAGTATTTCTGTGCCAAAAATCCTTGTACGGGCACTTCTCCTGGAAGAGCGTACGCGCACACGTCGACCAGAGCGAGAGAGCAAGAGCACACCCATCAACACGCGTTTGGCTTTACGGAAGTTGTCGGCAGCGCTGCACAGGTCACAGGACTTCACAAATCACTTCAATGTCACCAAAGAAGTGTGTTTTTGGTTGTGAGGGAAAGATAACCGTGCTTCCCAAAGAACCCAACGTTAAGTGGAGCTGAGAGTTTTGTGCTCACGCATTACATTGATGCACTCTCGATATTTGTTATTAAAATAACCATAGAAACTGATAGTTGCGATCACTTTTTTATTGGTTAAAATCACACGGCACGCCTCCAGGCGCTCGGCTGTTTTCTGAAAGACTCGGTACAGTGTATCTATCTTTTATAAATATGATAAAACTAAAGACTTTTTGGAGATATGAAGGATGCACTACTACTCTATAGGTATTCAAGATTAACATGAGAATGGCAGAAACTGTGTGTGATTTCTCCCCTTTAAAAACAAAACACAACTTTTCACCACACCCAACACAGTATACAAGACAATTTCAGCTGAATAAAAACATGCTGTATTCATTTATATAATCTTCAAATCTAAGCCTAACAACATTAATAATTATTATTGTTACATCGAATATATAAATAGATATATAAATCTGTGATTAAAAGGCGCACCATTTGAGTCATTATTTTTTTTTATTTGAAAATGGTAAAAACATAAAATGAAATCAACCTGAATACAAAGATTAAACATCTAATAAGAAATAGGCACATGCATTATTTTTTAAAACCTTTTCATATTTTTGGAATTCCTTATTTGTTTTTGACATCAATCCAGAACTGATATATAAAAACTAATATTAAAATGATTTAACTAACACTACATGATGACTTTTATAAACCTTGATTAAAAAGACAAGAGTTGAACAGGAGGGGGCGCTTTTAGCTTGTCTGAATGTACAAGATTCTCAAAGCAATTTACTGCAGTGAGAAAAAAGCGAATAGAGTATAGAGAACAGACGAAAAAAGGAAGCATGGAGGAAAGTAAAGGTGCACAAAACATAAAATTGAGAAACAGTGATAAAAAGGACTTGAAAAGAGAAAATTTGAATTAGAAATGCAAAGGATGATTGAAGCGCAGACGAAGACAGACAGAGTGAGAATATTAAATATGTAATGTAATTATAGTAGAATGTGCCAGTGAAAAAAAAAAGAGAGATAAATGTTACCTGATCCTGCCGCCCCCTCGGCACCTTCCTCCGTTACCTCCAGGTAAGCCTTCTGTACAGCCTTCCCGATAAACAGATCCTGTCCATCTGTAGACAGACAGAATATGAAGAAAAAAAAAAAACTTAATATGCTAAGCAAGTTATTTCCATTTATTTATGAGCTGGTGTAATCAAGGATGCAGAGTAGTGTATAATACACATACAGCTCATTCATAGATTTAATTTAATACATTTGGTTACATCATGTCCTTGAGCTGTCAATCACATTTTTACCATCTGTGTACATGTGCAGAATAACAGAGCGTTCTCATAGGTCAGTGGGTGTGTTTTATCGATTACCTGTCACCTTGGCTGTCATGGCTGACAGATCAGCATCTTTGGTGAAGATGTTCTTGATGCCCAGCTGCTGCAGTGTGTCTCTCAGATCAATCTTTTGTTCCACCTTGAATCTAAAAATAATCAGGTCAGCGTGAACTTTGTCCAGAAACAACTAGTACAATGGTTTTACATGAATCATAATGCATTAATAAATGAAATGGAAACACCTGGTAAAATTTAACACAGTGTGCCTCACCTGGGAAGGTAGACCTCCACCTTTTGCCTCTTGACGTTGTTGGCCCACTCCTCCAGCAGCTGGGCTTTGATGATGGGCTCCAGGGTGGCCAGAGGAACCTCCTGACGGGGCAGAACGATCATCATGCTCATGTCTTCCCCTTCATAGAGCATCTCCAGGACCTGGTACACTCCACCCGCCTCTGTGGTGCCATCGCTGAACTCTCCTGACAATGAAGAACATGGCGAGGTTAGTGATTATTAAATCTACTGAAAGTTTGACAAGATGAAGAAGATTTCAGTATGATGAAGCCATATATTTTATTTTTTATTTTAGTATGATTGGGATACTATAATAGCTTTTAGTGGTTCGGAGCGCCAAAATCACATGATTTCAGTAAACGAGGCTTCGTTTACACGATCCGAACCACTGGTTCGAAACAAAAGATTCGTAAAGCTTCGAAGCAGTGTTTTGAAATTGGCCGTCACTAGATATTGTTGAAAAGTTATCATTTTGTTTTTTTGCCGCACAAAAAGTATTCTCGTCACTTTATAATATTAAGGTAGAACCACTGTAGTCACGTGAACTGTTTTAAATATGTCTTTAGTACCTTTCTGGATTTTGAGAGGTTCGGTGACATTGCTGGCAACAGAGGCCTCACTGAGCCATCGGATTTCATCAAAAATATCTTAATTTGTGTTCTGAAGATGAATGAAGGTTGTTTTGAAGCTAAGGTTCTGTACTGAGCCATTTTCAATGTCCTCAAAAGCTAGGGTAGGCAATTTCGGAGAGGCTAGCAATAGCAAGCTAGCTTTAAAAGCATAAGATCCCACCCTCTCTTCAGAGAGCTCTCCAAAGCCACGCCGCCTCCAAAACACATGAACGCGCAAAGCCAGAGCAGGATCTGCAAAGTGCCATGAACATTGACAGCGTTAAATTACACATAACATTACAATAATAATGAACGTAAACAACTTATAGAGCTCTTACTTGTACCACCTGATTGCTGCAGATTCATTTTGGCATTGATAGGCAGAAATTTGAGTCTGAGGACGTGAAAAGCTCTGAGAAGAATGTTACGGCTTGCCATCTCGTAATTGCGATAGTTATGGCGTGAACGCAGCATAAGCTCGTTGTTTTGGATCAGGAGGAAATATAAAAGGCGGCTGCTGTTTGTTTGTGGCACTCAGTGACTGTCTACAACTCTGCATAGCCTCATCATGGAGCACGCTGATGACGTGTGATGTCTGCGCAAGAAGGGCGCGGAGGTATGCATATACATACATTGACAACAGGGTTGCCAGGTCTGTGCAATAAAAGTAGCCCAGTGGCTAGCCAAAAAAAAAAAAAAAAAAATAGCCCAATGCAATTTTCTCCATCAGGCAGCCGAATTATCCGCTGAATTTGTACGTGTTGGAGTACGTGCAGAAGTAGAAATCAACCTGCAGAAAAAAAAAATTAACCCACAGAAACAACTTAAAAGTAGCCCAATTCTGCGAGAAAACCTGAGACTTCCAAAGAAGATATATGTACATTTTGATATTTAGACCACTTCTATTATTGATTGCTATCAGGATGTGAAGAGAGTTTCAACCAGTATAACAAAAAGTGTTCAACCAGTATAACAAAACATTGCCTACCCTAGAATTAATGTGACTCTGATTTTCCCGTTTTTAAGAGCTAGAGAATTCAAATGTTGAAGACAGCTCTGTATCTCTCATTTACCATAATCTGTCTTTTTTTGTCTGAGAGATGGATGGCACAAGCGCACTGTAGTGATTCTGTGGGATCTGAAAGCCTCAGCCCGACCGATCAGCAGTGAGCCACGCATACTGTGTACAGTACTTCAACTGTTTTTGAAAGAAGTCTCTTCTGCTCACCAAGGCTGCATTTATTTGATTAAAAATACAGTAAAACAGTAATATTACTCTTCTCAAGCCAACATTCAAACTTTCCTTTTCTAGTAAAACTCCTGCAATCAGTCCACAGGAAAACTTGTGCAGCATTTTAACAAAACAAATCATCAAAAACCGACTAAATCTACAGACTTAAGCTTGTTTTCTAAACTCTGAGGTGCATTCAAGCCTGTTCTTACCATAGTAGAAGTCTCCCTGCTGGTACATCATCAAGGTCTGAACTTCACTGCCATCATCCTTGGTGAAGGAGAAGGTTCTAGTGTTTTCTGGTCTGAACTGGTTCTTCCAGCTGCCCCTGAAGTACACAGCATTTACTAACATAATCATGGTGGAGCTGCTGAAGTCGTCCGCAGACACCAGGTTGTGGATTTTGCCTGCAACAACAACAAAAACCCAGACTGAAATAAACGCTGCATATCACAATCCTCTCTTTCTCGGAACAGGAAAGACGGTATGATCTCTTCAGTAGCATAAAATCATCTCTCTTCCAAAGCTCTGGGATTTGTGCTGGTATCTGACAGTCCTCCTGCAAAGGCTAAAGCTGACTGTGAGAAAATGTATCTGCCTGGAAATGGATTGGAAACGTCATTATCATGCAGAATATGACTGATCTGCCATTATCTACTTTAGCGTACTTATTCACTAAAGTCATAGTAATTCCTCTTAACGGCATCTATTCATTTTGGAGAGAGTTTTACTTGAAATTAAAATAATTCTAAATTGGATTATACACTATGTTTTTATTCAGTGCTTAAAGAATTTTGATAAAAATATATTTTTGATAATAATAAGAAATATTTCTTGAGCAGCAAATCATCATATTAGAATGATTTCTAATGGATCCTGTGACACTGATGGTGAATATATTCAAATAGAAAACAGTTATAGTAATAATATTTCACAATAATACTGTTTTTACTGTTCTTTGATCAATTAATTGCAGTCTTGGTGAGCATAAGAGACTAAAAACATTAACAAATACTGCTGACTCCAAACTTTTGAATGGTAGTGTGTGCATATAACTATATTTATCAATATAGTTACTTCTAGTCCATGTCTATTAGATTTGAGGCCATCTATATACTTCAATATGTACTTATAAATGATCAAACCCTTCAAGATATCCAAAGTTGTCAATACAGGAATGAAAACTATTTGTCAAGCCATCAGGTCTTAGTAAATAACAAGGACACAGTTTCAAAAAATCTTCACAAATACAGCAGCACATAGCCAGTTTGAATTTTTTTTTCCAAAGTGATGCAAGATGACTTACTCTCCGTGTGGTTCAGCACCCAAGAGTTGATGCGTTCAGCCACGGCTGCTGACTCACTGAAGTCCACCGTCTCCACCTCCGCTTTGAAGTACTTCTTCATGAGCTGCAGGAAGTCCTCATTGAAGTGAACCCCCCTCTGCAGAAAGAGGGAGTTGGCCAGCCGGACCACGTACTGCTCTTCATCTGTGGACAGGGCCTGGGTCAGGTTGCTCAGCAGAGAGAACTCCTCATCTGGAGCAGGTGAAGAGAACAAGAAAATACTTTTGAACAAAATGCTGCAATAGTAAGGTCTGGTATTAATAATCTTATTAAAAATTCAAAATCTCTTTGAACCTGTCAAGAACATGTCTAGGACATATTTCACTCTAAAATAAAAAAAAAGTAAATTTCACATTACTGTAATGCAAAATAATAATAATTAAACATTTGATTTAAATTTAATTTGTATTATTATTTTTAATTATTACTTTAAAATGTTTGTATATAACCTCCAACCTTCAAGTTTTTAAAATCATTTTAAAATTTTAGACTATTCTTTTTGAGCCAACAGTCAAATTTCTCATTACTGCAATAATAATAATAAAAAATATTATTGAAATTTTAAAGTTTAAACCATTTGTTGTACTGCCTTTACTTGATATAGAATCAGTACTAAGAATAATGGAAATCACACTTTTTTGTGTGTGGAAAATTAGCTTAGAAAATATCTTAGGTATACGAAAATTTGCTTAAAGGATAAGTTCACTTTCAAATGAAAATTACCCCAAGATTTACTCACCCTCAAGCTATCCTAGCTGTATATGACTTTCTTCTTTCTGATGAACACAATCGGAGTTATATTAATAAATATCCTACCGCGTCCAAGCTTTATAATGGCAGTGAATGGGAAACAACGAGTATGAAGCTCAAAAAAGTGCATCCATCCAAAGCAAAATGTACTTCACACAGCTCCAGGGGGTTAATAAAAGTCCTTCTTAAGCGAAGCAATGCGTTTTTGTAACAATTTTTTTTTTCGAATATAGAAGGCGTAGGACGTAGTGCAAGTGTTTTGAACTGCGAGAGGCATTACACTTTCTTTGTAAGTTGAATACGAAAGACGGTCTGGCGGAAGCTAAATATTTTACTTTATAACTTGTTAAATATGGATATTTTTCTTACACAAATGCATTGCTTTGCTTCAGAAGGCCTTTATTAACCCCCCGGAGCTGTGTGGAGTACGTTTATGATGGATGGATACTCGTTGTTTCCCATTCACTGCCATTATAAAGCTTGGATGCGTCAGGATATTTATTAATAATATTTTAATATTTATTAATGCCTTTGGAGAAAATGTATAGGAAAAAGTATGTGGTCACTGTTGCGGCCAATAGGGAAAAGATGAAAGAGAACAGGTAACCTCTCATGTACTATAGATTTTGTTAACTGTACCTTCTCTGAAATGACTGTAGCCTACGGCCTGTCTGATCTCCTCTAAAGAAGAGCCGCGGGCGCCCAGCTCCACCATGCCCAGAGCCAGAGCCACGCTCAGCGGGGAGAAGATGATGTTCTCCTCTCCCCCTGTGATCTGGAGCTGGTGGTAAAGTCTGACCGAGAACTCTGCCGTCACATCCTCGGGAACGTCTGCCGCCTGGCAACCACACCCCCGTAGCAACATCAGCGGCAAGAGTCCGAGCAGCAACATGGTAAACAAGGGATGAGCTAATGAGAGACAGGAGAGAAAGAGTGAGTCAGAGTGAGAAGGACATGGTAAATATAACCCCACGCGAATGAGAGGTATCTGTATAGTTCAAAAGAGACATATGAAAATATTCACCATACTCAACATATTCTAATCTTCATGATGCAAAACTTACATTTCACACTACACAATCTTTTTACAGAATTTTGCCCTGATTTGCAGTCTGGAAAAGCCGGCTTTACAGAAAACTGCACAGTGTATGATGGGCACAGAACAGGTTATTTACATACAGACATCTGAGAATTCCAAAAAGATTTGATTTTAACGGCAATTGGTAAAGTCATGAAGTCACTGCAGTGGCCATTATAAACTCCGGTTCCTGTAGAAACAGTCAGACGCGCTTTCTTTAGAGATGTGCACTTAGGACTGCGCATGCACATTAGCTTGATCCAAAATGCTGTTTTTTGTCATGATTTAAACGTTTAGAAACAAAATTTATGAGACAGATTTCGTTGGTGATTTTAAATATGAAATTTAATCGAAAGCTTGGTGAACAGCTTTGGAGAACTTGATGCGTTTCAAAGATGGCCGCCGAGTGAAATTACTTATCTTAAGGGACTTTGGTGTGGCTGAAAGATGTTGGAGCAGAATAAGGCTGCTGGAGCGATTGCTAATGAGAGACACATGTCTCGAGAGCAGTAGAGCTTTTATTATGCCGCAGACGACCACTTCCGCTTCATCTGGTTGTCATTCCATAAAACCGGAAATCGAATGTAACGCGGTATGATGTCATTGATAGGCAACGCACAGACATGATCCGTGTCCTGGTTAAAATTGTTTATTTCTCTGGATTTAAACATTCTTGGAAACATCTGGGATAATGTAAGTACACAAGTCAACAAAATAGATAACATTGTTCTAGTGTTTTTTAGATATTTTAATCCAAAAATCTTACATATTGTGCCTATAATTGTGTTACTTAGTTACTTTATATGAAAGTAATGCGTTGCGTTGTGCAGAAGAAAATTCACCACTTTTAGTTCAGCAATAAAAACAAAAAAATGAAACACAAATGTGATGTTTAACTAAAGTCATTTTGCTTATTTATATGGTTGATTTGGATCGCTAACTTGCGTTACTTATTTGAAAAAGTAACTCAGATATTTTGTTGTAAATTTAAAAGTAATGCATTACTTTACTCGTTACTTGAAAAAAGTAATCTGATTACGTAACTCACGTTACTAATTCGTTACCCCCAACACTGGTTTATCAGTGTACATTATTCCAAAGAAAAAAAAGTGTCATTTTTATTAGTACTGATTCTAGTACTGATTAGTATTAGAATCACCTTTCTTAAGTCCTAATTTAAGTTAAAATCAGCATTATTGTTATTCAATCATATGAGTACATGAGCTAATGAAATTGTGTTTTTCTTCTTACAGTTATTGGTGCAATTTTACATCGAAAAAGTATGGAAATTGGGACCTGTGTTGAAAGTAAAATAGGTTCAGTTACAACAGTGTTAACAGTCTCGCTTCCCCATAGGGTTAATGCCTCTGTTTCTCCCTCTGACTGCATAGCCAACGTTCAGTGCACCAGCATACCTGCTTATGCAAGTGAACGAATCCACATTCACCCTTACATATGCACAGATACAGCTCTACCTTCATCCTAGTATGGCACAGTCTCCCAGCTTTAGTCGTTGCCTGGCAACAGTGTTTTCCACACAAACAAAGAATGCAGGGGAGAATGTGGCCTTGTGCCATTGTGTGATGGAGATGGATAGGAACAGGCATGCCCAGCATAAAGCTATAGTATGTTCTAGAATTATATATGTTTATAAGAAATGTTAAAAAAGCTGATTCAAACTATATTTTACCTGAAGAAATATTACATTTTTACTAATCTTTTAATGTTTGCCCATGCAAAGCTTGCTGCCACGTACATTAAATTATATTATAAATTCAATTGGTCATTGAACAGAAATTTGCCTTTGACGCTGGCACAAAAAGATTACAGACATACATACACAGTACCTACGCATGTAAAAAGATAGGTAAACATAAAATCCAGGCATATAAATTAAGATAACAGAAGTTTAAAATTTCAGAATAACCTGAAGCAATAAAAAAATGAAATAAAACAAAATAAAAACCCTACTTAAAAATAGTACTGTTTTATGATGTTGAAAGGATGATTTTGCAGTTGCTAGGGTGTTGTTGGTGATTGCCAGGGCATTGCAATGTGGTTGCTTTGGGAGGTTGCCAGGGCATTGCTATGTGCTTGCTAAGGTGTTCTGATTGATTTCAGATTGGTTACATTTGCTTTTGTTCAAACTGACATACAATGTGTTCAAATGTGGCTGCTAGGATGTTCTAGGGTGATCTGAAAAACGTCTGATGCACCAATCATCAATTTCGAATCTATCAAAACTATATTATTAAGTGCATCTATTCAGCACCACATGGAATTCAAGCGAAACAAACAGCTGATTCAAAAGCTTGGTTTACAATCCACAGCAATTCATCTGTTCTCATTCCTTGAGCTTTCCTGATCTCTCCATTTCAGATACTCTTGGTTTAAGACTCATGTGCGCAGTCTTGTGTAACTGGACCTGACCCTGTTGACCGAGGTCTGGGCCGAAAAACAGACGGTCGCTTGTGAATGGGAGAGAAAAGAGAAAAGTGGGAGGACAAGAGAGGGTTCGCCTGTAAACAGCACCAAACCTGCCTGACCTTTCGCTCACCCGTGCGTGATTCTGTACAAAGGTCTGATGACCACCTGGGAAAACTCAATGAGACCACCAACCACCCTAATGGGACCAACCAGAAAGAAATCAGCAACAATGAAATTCTGGCTCTTGTGTGATATGTCCTCTCTGGTGACACTTTGTCAGTAGATTTTCACTGAGCGTAACAAAATTAGTGGTGCCTGCACATGCAAAACCATGTGGTTTTTGGTGTGTTGCTAATTGCAGTGCAGTTGCTTGGGTGGTTGCTAAGTCTCTATGAAATTCTGTCTCTAGACATTAGGGGTGTAACTGTACATTTATTCTTCTGGTTTCATGGTTCGGTGCATGCAGTCAGATGACGAATACAGTCGGCAGTGTTGCCAAATGCTTTCAACTGAAAGTATTTAAAACTGGTCACTAAATGTCGCTAGATGACATCATACTGGCGAGTCACGGAATCTAGATAAGGCTCGTCCAAGAAGTTGCTAGATTTGTCGCTAGGCTTTTGAAAAAAAGTCTCAAAAGGGGCACTAAAAACAAACAAAAAAAAAATGGCATGATGATGACTAAATGACAGTCACAGGCGATTCACACTCCAATCCAGAAGGGGGTGCGCAGTAACAACAGGAAAAAGCGCAGAAGAAGAAGAACATATGCTCTATGCATAGGCTAGATATATTTATATAATAAAAAAGAAGAAAGAAAGGAAATTTACGAACATTTTACCCCCTTTACCGAACCATGACTTTAGTACCGAGGTACGTTTCGAATCGTCATGTTTGTGTACTGTTACGCCCGTTTCACACTGCAAGCTTGAGCGGCACGTGAGCAGTGTGTGAGCAGAAGTTGAAGATTTCTCAACTTTTCAAGTGCCTACGCAGGTGTCAGCCAATCAGATCGCCTTATGCTAGCGACTCTAGAGCAGTCGCTAGCCAATTGCGTTCATGCAACACCAGAAAGTAATGTGATTGGCTGTTATCACTTTAACGGTAGCGTCAACACAAGCTTCAGACACGCCCTCCGTCAAGCGCTGACGCGGACACCCCATATGAATGCAGCGTGACGCGCGAGTATTCAAGCCTTGTTTACACTGCACACGTCTGCGGTGCGTCACGGCTCTGTTAAGGTTTTGTTCCGTCCTCTAGGCGGTGCCTAGATTGTTGTGTTTTTGCTATCCCACATGAGTCTGCACTGGGTGTTTATTTTGAAATTGACAGGATTTTGGACTTTTATTTTTTAATTAACTGCGCGGCTTCGACACAGCGTACGTCAAAAATAGGCGAGGCACCTATCTTTAGCGTGGAGCGGCTGGTGTAAACACAAGCATTGACTAGAGTGGCTGCGGATCAGCTCCGGTAGCCGCAGTGCAGCCGCACTGTTTACAACAGCCACGGCACGTTTCAAAAGCGCCTCGCCTATTTTTGACAGACGCAACGTCGAAGCCGCACAGAATAAAAGTTCAAAATCCTATTAATTTCAAAATAAACACCCCGTGCAGACTCATGTGGGATAGCAAAAACATAACAATAAACAGAATTAAACTGGACAAAACAAACATTTAACTTACCCATTTTAGAACACAAAAAATTTGAGAAAATCATTGTAGGACAGGCAAATCACGTGGTCTCGCGAATCCTGTCGCTTCGCTCCTAAAATGCTCCTGGTGTGAGTTGGCACTGCCTAGAGGACGGAACAAAACCTCGCCAGAGCCGTGACGCGCCGCAGACATGTGCAGTGTATAAACAAGGCTCTACACCCCTACTAGATTTGGATCCCACTTTCAGTTTTTGCTGTTTTATGGTCTGCCAGGTGAAAATCATCTGTTTGCTTTATTTGAGAGGTCATTAATGAGGTATAATTTATAACAAATAGTGAGGAATGAGTTTGATGGCAAAGTTTATTACTTTTGTTCAAATCACTAAGAAAGTGCCAGTGTTTTTATTACCTCAAAGCACAAATCCAAAAATTTTCTAAGCATGTCTGATATCTGGCTGTCATCTCAAGCAAAGCCTAGACAAACCTGTCAGTATCTGCTCAAGTGAAATCAAGCTTCAAAGTGCCACAAAACTCTTCTCAATTCTTTTCACACACACACAGAGCAATTGCTCTAAATATTCTCCCAACTGCCTTCTAAATGTACTCAACTAGCAAGCACATAGTGAAGACACTTCCAAATGGAGGCAGCGTAGGCTCCCTTTTCATCTCTTACTTTTTTAAGCTTTTGCTTTTCAGCTCAAGCTGAAATACAAGAGAATAGAAGGATATAGAAAGACAATCTGATGGGAGACCAGCTTACATATCATGAACATGCTTGATAGCCAATATTTCAATGTTGAAACGCAAAGACACGGATAACAATAAAATACTGCTATTTCCTAACTCAGGAAACTTTTGCAAGAAACCTTTGGAAAAGTAAGAATGATAAAATTGGGAATTGAGACAAAATTGAACATTTTTATAATAAATAAATAATAATATAAATGCATTTTATTTATACATACATGGACAGATATCTCAATTTGCTGTCGAGAAGAAACAATTACAGAGATCTTCATGTTAATTTTTCTTGTCTAAGCAGAGCGATATTTTAAATGTTAAATCTTTAACAATGGAGGCAAACCAAAGCAAACAAACTTGGTTTTCCATCAAGTTCTGGATAGAGCTCTTATTTCCCAAAGACGATCATTCATTCATAAAGGTGCCTCTGTCATCATCAGAGGGAGAATCACAGTTGGTGGCACCAGAACACTTCCACATCCATCAGCCTCCTCTCTCCTGACATGATGGCCCAGATAGCGCAAAGCATGCTGGGTAAACTGCCATCTTTCTCCTTTTCTAGCTCCAAAAGTCTCCAGAGGACAGACCCAGTGGTGCAGTGCTGTTTAGAAGGGGACACGGAAAAAGATGGAGCGGGAGCAGGATTTGACTGCAAGTGAAATGTTAAGCGGGTTGAGGAATTGGAATGAGACCAAAAATATTCAGACAAAAGGCTGCAGAGGAGAAGACATACTAGTTGAGGAGTTAAAGAGCCATGCACTGACAGTGCAGTAGTGAGGGAACTCCACTGGAGACCAGAGAAGTGCAAGACATGGGTCAGCTTTAATTAAACTCTATTCAAGCGACTGACACCCACAGGAACCTGCTGAACACTATAACAAATGACCGTCATCACTCTGAAGATGCAAATGTAGAAAACGGAGCTAAACAGACATATGAAGACTTCAAGCATACGTTTTTGCTGCCTTCAAGTGCACATGGGAAATTTTTACTTCTGAGTTGGGCATTCGTTATTATGACATGAAGCTTTGAAGATTTATTTTGATTTATTTTATTAATTAATTTATTATTTATTGTATATTATTATTTGACATAATTTTCATTTATGCATGGTATCTAACAAAAACCTTTCACATAAAATGTGACTGGTTAACTTTGTGTTGGTTGTCTATACACTCTTTTGTACATAATGCATTAATATTATTTTTAAAATACAGCAAAAATTTTGCAGTGTAGTCCGATTACAGAACAAATGACTCTAATAAGTTCATTGTTGTGAATCAATCACATACAGCTAATTGTGAGACTCAAATGAGTGTAGTTACTAATAAGATGTATTATAGCATTTTATAAAATATAAATAAATAAAATATGTTACTAAATTTTTTTGTTATTTTTTATTAGTGGTTAGTTGGATTGGCATCTCTAAAAACATAATTAAAAAGTTTTAAAAGGCACAATATGTAAGAATTTTGCAGTAAAAATATCCAAAAACCACTAGGCCAGTGTTATATATTTTGTTCAGTTGAGTACTTACAATATCCCAAATGTTTCCAACTATTTGTAAATCATGAGAAAATTTTGATTTTAACCAAGCATCTCGGACGTGTCCAGGAGTTGCCTGTCAATGGCGTCATATCCACGTTACCCTTGGCTTACGGTTTTATTTTGTAGAAACCATGGGAACACCAAAGACACTTTAATATATTATATGTTTTATTAGACAAGGAAACAAATATTTGGTCACATTTATAGACAGAAAACAAATTATTGTTATATAACTCAACACGTTTAGTCTTATTGTTTAAATCTAGTTCTCTTTCCGAGAGTACCATGCTTTTATGATGCCTCAGAGAAAAACACTATTTTGTCAAGTAGCTGAGTAATACAGCATTTTCTCCATCATACAATACATTTTAAAATGAATTGCATGCCATTCATCAACACAAGCCACCCAACATTTATTAATACAAAACTCCCAAGAATCCACGCTCAAACTCTGCGTCATCAAGCTACGCCTTTGTTTTGAATAGGCGACCTCTAGCGGCAAAAAAACTACAGAACCTTTTGCAAAAACTTTTTAAAATGTATTTATTTGTCATGATTACCAGCTAGAGTGCCCTTGAATAGCAATTTTGGTTTTATTTGTTTTTATAGTTTAAACAGCACATAAACATACTTTATCACTAGGGGAAAAATGAAATAACCATTAAAAAAAAAGTATTATGCAATCATTTAAGTCATTTCTCCTTTTGCAGAACCTTTTTGGCATAAAGGGCTCTTTAAAATTGAGTCTAGAAACTACTGAATCTTTTTTTTTTCTAAGAGTGCAAAGAATTTTTTAATTAATTGGTGCGGAATCATTAAGAGGAATCTAAATTTAATTCTTTATGATTCCCGTCCCTACGTTTAAATCAGTCCAGTGGGAAATATTTGTATGCTCGAAACCAAAGAAATACAGATTGTATGGTTTTACAGTAGCCGAGCTCTCATCCTGTCCGCAGTCCTGTACCACCCGGGTCAACACATGGCAGCATCCATCTATCATTAGAGGGTTAGCATCTGGCTCGTCCTGACAACGTTGTGAGGTTCAGAGTAAGAGGCTTTGACCACAGTATGTGTGTGTTTGTGATAATATCTCCGTCTACACTGGCACAGCTGTCCAAAAGCATTGCCCACTGCTGGAAAATAAACAAAGCAGGGCCATAAATTGCTGCCACCAAAGAGACCACCAGGCTCATACACGTCACTCTATTATAAATGATATGAGGCATCTTTGCTCACTTATGCTAGCAACACATCTCTCTTTCCATCTGTCATTTGAAAGTAATTTCCTTAAAGGAACTATAATTTAAAATAAAATTTAAAAAATAAAATTTACGTCATCATTTACTCACGGTTAGATGCTTTATTCTTTCAGTGAAGCTCAAACTTAGCTCATATAGCAAGATGCATTTCATAGCGACCACATCTGTTAAAGGGTTAGTTCACCCAAAAATAAATATATATATTACTCGTCTATAGACAGCAATTTAACCGACAATCGACGTGACTACAGTGGTTCAACCTTAATTTTATGAAGTGACAAGAATACTTTTTGTTCGCAAAGACAAAACAAAATAAGACTTTATTCAACAGTCTCTTCTCTTCCCGGTCATTATCCTTACGTAGTTGCCACAGTAAGCACAGTGAAGGCTTCCGTGTTCACGTCCGAATGCCGGCTCAGTATTGGCCAAGGCTGATGCTGATGCGTGTGATGCTGACGCAAGAGCCTGCCAATAATGAGTCAGCGTTCTGACGTAAAACCTGGAAGTGCTGTATGTAAACAACCTATGAGAATGACACAAAAGAGAAGATGTTGTTTTGTTTTTGCGCAAAACAATACAAAACAGTATTCTCTGCACTTCATAAAATTAAGGTTGAAACACTGCAGTCACGATGGTTTTAACGATGTCTTTAGTACTTTTCTGGACCTTGAAAGTGGTGGTTAAATTGCTGTCTATGGATGAGTCATATACCTCTCGGATTTTATCTTAATTTGTGTTCCGAAGATGATTGAGGGTCTTATGGGTGTGGAACGATATGAGTAATAACTGACCGAAATTTCGTTTTTGGGTGAACTAACCCTTCAAGCTTTAAAAGTGGCAACAGCTGCTATAGTTAAACAGCTACTATAACACACACACACACACACACACACATACACACACATACACACACATACACACACATACACACACACACAGATGCTCAAGGAACTTGTTTAAAAAGCAACAGTGAAGTTCAATATATTCTGCACACTTAGCACACACAAAGCCTTTGAGAGAACACAGATGTTTTTAATACTCTTTATGCCATCTGTGCTGTCCTGAGGCCAAGTGAGTGTTGGCGGGAAGACTCAGTCAGACCTGAAAACAAATCCCTTCGCCACCGCTGAAATCTGACAATGAGCCTGCTCGTTTATGATATATATGGCTGTATGTACATTGTAAACCTTAAAATTGAACAATTGAAATGTAAAGCCTTATTTAACTTCTTCAAAAATCACATACAAGTGTTTTTTTGAAAAGGTAAACAAGCATGCAACAAATGATAAAATCAAATATAATAAAAAATAACCACTCTTCAACAAGCAGCATTATTTGAGAAATCATTTGTTTCTGCACCATTTTTAGGTTACACACTTAAAGTTATAGTTAAAAATGAAAATTCTGACATTAATTGCTCACCCTCATGTCGTTACCAGATTTCTGTCCCTCTGTTGACAGCTATGCAACTACCACTTTGAAGCTTCAAAAAGTTCATAAAGAGATTGTAAAAATATTCCATATAAATTGAGTGGTTTAGTTTAAATTTTCTGATGAGACACAATCGCTTTATATAATGAACAGACTGAATTTAGGTTTTTATTCACATATAAACATACATCAACTCACACATCAGTTGTGGTAAACGGAAGCTCAAGCATGCTTGCTTGACGTGTGAGAACCAATGAGGTTCATTCTCTTGTATTATGCGGCACGTTTGAGCTTCCGGAAGAGGTTCTCGCGCATCAAGCAAGTTTGGTTGAGCTTCTGTTTATGTTTGCTGAGCAATGTTTATATGTGAATAAGAGCCTAAATTAAATGTTCATCATATAAAGCGATCGAGTCTCTTCAGAAAATTTGGACTAAACCACTCAATTCATATGAATTAGTTTTACGAACTCTTAATGAACTTTTTGAAGCGTCAAAGTGTCAGTTGCGTAACATTCAATGGAGGTACAGAAATTCAGATCTCATCAGATTTCATCAAAAAGATCTTTATTTGTGTTCAGAAGATTAACGAAACTCTTACGGGTGTGGAAAGACATGAGAGTGAGTAATTAATCAGAATTTTCATATTAAGTGGACTATCCCTTTAAGTATATTAAACCATATACATGCAATAATAACAACAGTGATGCTTGTATTATCATGTTTTAAAATTAATTATAAAAACATATAGTGTAATATTTTCCTGTATATGTTGCAAACTGTGTTGGTTCTGTCAATACATTTGAGAAAGCACTTGAACTGTGACCGTTATTCATCCTTTTAAATGAATGGCTCACGCATTCTTGCAAACCAGCAATCAATCTAGGAATCAATATCCACTGATTGGAGGTGACCACCAAGGAGTCCACATATGTATAGTGTGAGTGTGACTGCGAGCCCTGAAAAGTGCTGCAATTCTGTTCCAACTCCTTTGCACCTTGCAGCTTTTTTCCGTTCCTTTCTAGTCCTCTCTCTTTCCTCATCCTTTTCCTATCGATTCCTCGCTTTCATTGCCTCCCTACTCATACCGATTGCACTTTAACACCTCATTTTCCCTTCCTTCTCCTTTAGTGGCCTCTCTCTCTTATATACTCCACATTACACACACTCTCCAGCACACCTAATCTCCACGTGAATGAGTCCCACAGAACAAACCAGCTATTTTACACCAGCGGTAGCAAGGGGGGTTTGGAAAGGAGGTGCGTTCTCCATTCTGCTCTCCCCGCGTGTCTCATTTACAGAAACATGAAATAGGATTTTCTTGCAGGAGATGATTTACGCATCCCCAGATACGCCCAGATGTGGGGATGCATTGCTGTCTGCGGTTTGCACATACCCTCCGCTGCCCTTATTGATTCAATACAAACATTTGAATTATTGAATCAATAACGAGAGGGTTTAAAATAGAAAATGAAGAAAAAGCCCCAGAATATCACTAAAAAAACAACACTACATGCTCAACAAGACCAGGAGAATAAATGGTTAAAAGATATTAAACAACAGCAGAATTATCCTGAATTTTCTTCACCAAGGATTGTGATGTTTTTAATTATTTTATGCAGAAAAAATGTATGTGAATTGCATGTAAAACTGCAAATGCATTTACTATCATTGCAAGTACAATTCTAAGCTTTAAATAAATGTTATATTACGAATGTACAATCAGACCAGAAAAACATTTAAGGGAAAAATGTATACATAGATTAAAAAAAAAATCATCACGTGATATTAAAGGACATTCACATCTGCACACCCTCTCTTGTAAAGAATAAACCCATCACACCAATAACATAATGATGAATTATAAACCTTACGGAACACATTTGTCCTTGTATTTCTGAAAAGATGATATTTGGATAACATAAAAAGACGATGCGTGGATGTCTCTTACCGTGAAATGTCAGAGAGATGCTGATGCTCTGGGATGCTGATGTTAAATCCTGCTCGTCTCTGCACCCTCACACACCTTTATTACGAGAGGCAGCCCTGCCCCTTTTCTCTTCTGATTGGTCAGACCTAACCTTCGCTTTGAAGCGCCCTTTTTTATTGACAGCTTTTTTGTTTTTCGTCTTTTATTTGTTATCTAACGCGTACTATTTTTATCCTAAATAAATCTTAGTGCATTTAATTTAACATTTAAAATAAAGAAATACACATTAACCAAACAGAGTTTGTATGAATACTGCGATATGGCGAAACAGACGCCAGTCTTTTGACTGCATGTCGTAAGCTTTAGAAATGGCGGTCGTGGGAGTTGTAGTTCTTTGTCAAAATTATGCATATTACCTTGCACCGTTTGAAGTCTTTTAGAGGACTACTAAACGTCACACCTCACGCCTCGCTGTTCTCTGATTGGTGCGCACCACCACATAGCCCCGCCCCTCATTCTTCAGATTGGTCATGCAGAAAACTTCCGTCTTTAGCGAACGATTCCAATCCTCACAGAAAGGAAAATATTCAAAAGAGTTACCGAGCTCATCGGCAGTCAAATAAACATCTATACGAGCATAACACAGGTAGGAGAGGCTGAAAACACACTTTTAAATTTAACCTTGAATTAACGATGTCGTTTTGCTGCGGTTTCTATGAAAATAATTTGTGTTGGGACTAGCAATCACCTAGCTAACAGATACTTTAGCAATCCAGCTAATCAGAGCCTCACAATAGATCACAAAGTAAGTAAAGTAATGGTGTTTTAATTTGATTTATTTTGTTTTATACAAGGCCAGGAAGCCCATCTCAGATCAGTATTTACCAGGCCTCAAGTTCTAATGGAGAGTAAATCAGTTTTGAAGACAGTAAAAACAGGCCTGCTGAAGACTGAGAGAAAATATAATAGGAATTTACTCAAGTCATGTTTAGAATGACACAGTTTAAATATTACATAGCCTTTGGTCTTATGCCAGTCATTCACCCGAATCAGGTTAGATAGCTGTTAGAACGTTACAAATGTTGAAACGTTGATATCCTGGATCTGTTTCAGACCAGACGTTAGAATCAAGCTGTTGTTACAGTGTTTCACACAATTGCAGTTTTGATAAATATGATGACGTCACAGTTGGGTGTAAACCTGAAACATTTTGACAGCTTAAATCAGTCATTAGAATCTGTTTTGATGCCATTATCCACTTATATAAGAGTCAGATATAGTTCAACTTTAGTGTATAACAACCCGTTTATGCTGTGTGAGGAAAATTGCTGGATTGATTAAATTGAAGTGAAGGAGACCTGTCATATATATCAAATAATTATTGTATATATTTTAAATACTGAGGGTCCTTGAATTGTCTGAGAATCCCTGGCTCTGTGAAAGTTGAGAAAACCTGCTCTAGAGCGACATTGACGACTTGTTTTTTGTTTACTAACCAATGTTCGTCAGTTTAAAAATGTTTGAGTGGAAGAAATTATTGTTTTTAATTCACATTACAATTTTTTTTTTTTTTTTGGTGATGGTGTGTATTTACTGAAAAACGGAGCAAGAAAATGATGGAAAAATGCTAAATAAAGCATTAAGAGCTGATTTGTGACAGCTAGTTAACATCAGATTGAAAAGCCATCATGTTCTAACACATTCAAACATAATAATGTATAAAAGCTGATTTTTAGATGTATAGAGCATGATGACGGTATTTATATAATTACAGTTACAGCATTGTGAGGTACTAAAATGACTGAACAAAGTGCTTATTTAATATGTACTCAAAATTACAACAGTGCAATAAACAAAACCGAGATGACCTATTGTCATGCATAGCTGAATTATGATTTTATATTGTGGTGGTGGTTCAATAATTGGCAGGACTTTCCCTCACTTGACAGTTAATATGTTTTAAATTAACTTTTTTAATCTTCAATGCATTATAAGTTAAAAATGTAGTATAGGTGGATCTGATTCAGGATTCACCTGTGTTAGGGTGTTACCCATTTCAGTGCCAAGGTCAGACTCTGACTGGAGACACTACAGGAATCAGGTGTTGGTTGGCCTTTGTGAAGAGGAAAAAGGTGAGTCATAATAATGCATATGTAACCAGGCAACCATGTTTTATAAGAGGACTGGTGGTATTTCCAACCATTAAGTGAAGCAACAGCCTGCTCTATGTGAAGACGTCACAGTGATCCCTATGAATGTCACCCAGATAAGGCTGCCTCCCACAGCGGGGCCAAAGGCCTTCCGATCAGGTGGGAATGACTCACGGCCTCCTGTCCATTAGCCTGAATCGGCGGCATTGAGATAAGCGTGCCTCGTTTTCAATGGTTTGTAAAGTTCCTTGTAGCTTGAGAGGAACTGTGACCTTCTGCAGATAACAAGAAGCGCTATTGTTTCACACTTGTTGGGTGAAGGGATAAACACTTTGGCATGTTGTTGTAGACTTTGAGAAGAAATAAAGTTACTTAAGGCCCGTTCACACCAAGGGCGAAAACTATAACGCTAACTAATAATCATTCTAATTCTTTTTAGAAGTTCATACCACAATAATGACAATACTGAAGAGCGATATTGTTTCACAGACTGTGATGATGCTTTTCCACAGTTACCAACATCATAAATTTAGCAAAGAGTTTAATATTTTCATATTTATGAAAAAAAAAAAAGTACATTTATAGCACTATACTTTGTCATTTCTTACCTTGGAATTAAATTTCAGAAAATGGGTTAGTGAAAGGAGATTTAAAGTTATTCTTCTGACCATTCATCAGCCCCCCACCCTCCCATTATGGGTTTTTTCTTTTGCTATTGGGGCAAATGGGAACACAAAAGTTACATTTGTTGTAGTTTCCCTTCGCCACTATTGAAGTTTAACCAACTATGATAACTTCTGCTTTTAAGAACTCTGGAAATGTGAAAAGGGTCCATTTGTTGAATTTAGTAATGTCTAGTTAAAAGTTTCCTTACAATATGTGTTGTCTCTGGGCTGTACAACCTGAAAAGGATCATTAAAAATCTAACATTATCATCATAAAGTCATGGGTGCACCGTCCAGGAAATAGCCTTTATTTTTCTTACACTGGCCACGTGTCTCATACCTTTAATCTTGAGGGGCCCAAATCGCCTAAATCTCACCGAAAACTTGGCGCTTTCCCATGGCTATCACGTCTACCTTTGAACGCAGGTTGAAAATGTCATTTCCTCACTTGTGAAATGGAATCCCGCTACCCTTTTATAATCTCTTCCTCATTGGTGCCCCTTTCAGAGATCGTCTGGGCCCCCCTCATCCCGAGCCCCCCAGGAGTGAATGACGCTCCCCCCGTCCCTTCCGTGCCCTGACGAGGATGACAATGGAAGAGATGAAGAATGAAGCGGACGCAACCTCGATGGTATCCATGACTCTCTACGCCGTGATGTACCCTGTCTTCAATGAGGTATGGTGGTTAGTTTCCAGTAGGAGAGAGTTCAGTTATGGTTTTGTTGACATAGACTAAGGATCAGGATTAGGAGATGCAAATGATGCACACCCACATGCTCAGGAAGGTCTGAGGAAGTGTAGTCACACTCATTTTATGGCACTGCTAGTTTTGGTTGTACTAATATTATTTTAACAGACAAGTTGGATGCTGAAGTTGTTATCTGGCTGGCCAGCATCTTTGAATATTTTTGAATGTTTTTAAAATAAAATGGAAAAAAAAAAAAAAAAAAAAAAATTTTGAATCCATTTTACTTAAGATGAGAATTGGGGGAGTGAATGACTTGAGCCCCGTTTACGCTAGTGTGTTTTCGTTTTAAAAAGGCATTTCAAAATGAAAACTGTCTTCATCTACACTGGCGTTTCCACAGCGTTTCAGAAACGATCTCCGTCTACACTACACGACCGAAAACGCATGTCACATGACCGTTTATGCAAACTGGACATGCGTGTACAAGTTTTAAAACGAAAACACACTAGTGTAAATGGGGACTAAATGAAGGGAACTTCGCTAACTTAGCTTTTTAAAAAATTTTAACTTTTTCTCTAAAAGTTAATCTTTTAATCATTTTTAGTATTGTTATAGACACAAGTGAGGTTAATAATAAAAAGATCTCTTCTACAATGCCTAATTCATTTTAGTAAATAGTTTTATTAGTATGGATCTTTTCAGTTATTGAAAGATTAAAAATGATTCTCAGTAGTTTCCCTGAAGTTCCTGTGTAGAGATGGGTACCGTAACCTGGTATTAAATGTGCCCCGGGGCTAAATTATGAAAGACCACTGTAGACCGACATTATCGGTTCTGCTGTCGGTACTAAAGAAATTAAGAAAATACACTTACTACTTAATTTGCAATATAGATGTTATCTTGCAAATTCTATCTTGCCAGCCGTTTCTTTATGCAATAATATGAAGACATTGATGCATTTTTTGATATTCGCAATCCAGAAGAAAGATCTCTCTCTCACAAAAGCCCCTGCTTAATGAGTGACGATTAAGGAGAGAACTAAACATTGAAACGTTTGGTTTCGATGTTTAGGGCTGTGCGATTAATGTAATTTTATCTAAGGATTATTAAAAGAAGGTAAAACTAGCCACATTCCATCTAGCGCACATTCCACAGTCCAGTAAACCTCAGATGCCACTTGGGCCATTGTTATTAATCAAACAACAAAAGACAGAGAAATTCACTCACTGCTCTTGACTGAATAACTTTGGCTTTAACAAGCATTAATCTATCAATTTATACAGTGAAGACTGCATGGTATTATTTTAAATTTTGATGACTTTATTAGATTTCTTTTGTAGTTTACATCTACTTACCTGAACAGTAAAGTTAAAAAAATTAAAGCACTGTTTATTTCATTTGTATATTTGTTATATTGTATTTATTTGTCAGTTTGTTTGTACTTTGTTTCTTTGTTCTTATTGTGTTATCTTATGCATATAAAACACTAAAAATGCCTGCACACTGGTGCATTTACAAATCAATGTTTTATATTAATTTGTTTTGTTCAAACGTTGCTGTTTCTTTTGCTATAAATATTTATTTTACATTTCAGAATATATAAAGCAATGTTAATTCAAAATTTGTTTCTTTATTTAATAACAAAATATAACAAAAAAAAAAACGATAAGAATACCGTTAAAGTATTGAATCGATAAGCAGTATCGGTGAGATTAGTAATACTGTTAAAAACTTAATGATACCAACCCTATTCCTGTGTCACATTTTATAATGTTTTTTGTAACTAAATAAATGTTTCAAGTTAAATATTAAATGTAGCCATTTTTCACAGTTTCCAAATAGTTTTTAATTTAGATGGTTAGGCCTACAAAATTAATGTATTTTAATGTATTTAGCTGCTTTTGTTTGTAACTTGTATTATATATATATATATATATATATTAATATATTTTAAAATTTATTATCATCATTACTCCAGTCTTCACTCAGTGTTACATAATCCCTTATATGCTGATTTTCTGCTCAAGAAACATTTGTTAATACTATCAATGTTGAAAACAGTTGTGATGTTTAATATTTTTGCTTAAATTGATATATATATAAACTTTTTTTTTTTTAGGATTCTTTGAAGAACTTTCAAAAGAACAGCATATTGCATACGTTGTAATTTGAGATAAATTTTGGGGTTGTATTTACTGCAAAAATATATACTGTTACAGTGATATAATATTTCTGTCAAACCCTATAATGCAATAGATTATGGTTGAACACACTATGCTGGACTGTTAACTTTGGTGATTTTCTTTCTTCAAGAAGAGAAATGCAAATATAGTACTGTCTTCTGAAAATCTGATAACCATTGAAGTTGTCCCATTTTATAACTAAATAAGTACGCTGACTCAGTAACATTGGTTAACGCTGGAACATTAGGCATGTCAAATGATCTTCATACTCGCTTATGAGCACAGTTAACACACAGCACACATGCTTTTTACACAGTCTACATGTGCTGCTGTGGATTAATTCATTTCTCTTTAATTAGAGGCAAAATCTACACCCACGACAAACTATATTTCCATTTTAATGTGGTGATAATGACTATGCATAATGTATGCAACACTAAAACCAAACAACCTGTTTTATCTGGCAGTAAATTAAGATGGCTTGTGTGTGTGTGTGTGTGTGTGTGTGTGTGTTACAGCTGGAGAGAGTAAATCTGTCTGCAGCACAGACTCTGAGAGCAGCTTTCATAAAGGTGAGTAAACACGCCGTGATTCTGTCATTACCTGATCAACAAAACCCTCTTTTTGCTCTTCGGCATTTTTTTTTTTTTTTCATATATTTAATTTGTCAGAAAATCACCTTCAGACCAACTACCTCAAGGTAAAATCAAAATGAACTCCATAAACTTGTTTAATACCCGTTCCTGGTCATACTGCGCATGATTCATCAGTGCATGGTTATTCCAATGTCTAATGTAAAAACTTGCTCCACTTCTAAAACAAATTTCCTTTCCTGCTGATGTCACCAAGGCCAGAAAGTAATGTTAGTCAGAAATCAAAAAGCTATTTAGGCAATAGTTTCCATCTGTTTTCATTGATCTCTTAAGAAAAGAGTTAAATGTACTTTGTAGGCTTAGATGAAAAACCTAAAGGTGAAATCTAAGCTGCAGAAAGAGGGTCATTTGGAAATGGTCACGTAAGTGACATGTGAACATACTGTATGTTAAAGCATTCACATATGCCTGCCGATTTTACATTTCATTTTCAGCAACTTTGCCTATCCTGATACACCTGAAATAAACTGTGCTGATAGGCTAAGGTAGCCGATCATAACAGGACATTTGCACATAAAGATTACATTTCAAACATGCATTAGCAAAACGGCCAGTTTAATCCTAAATTCTAAAGAAAGTTGGTCATGAGTTGGTTTTAATGCAAGTAACCTTGACTGACATTATAAGTCGACCACAGGGGAAAAATAAAATGCTACAAAATGATCATTTTAGTTTTGATTCAGAGTCTTCAGAATAAAAAAGCTTTGAAAAATTTAAGCAAAAAAATCTGGTGCAGACTGCTTTTGCTGTCTCAGCAGCACCATTTCTGCTCATGGCTTTGAAATATTGTTGTGTAACAGTAATAAGTTAATGTTAGGAGACAGATTTATTAATCATGAAAGCATTTTGACATGGTTATCTTTTCCTGATAGTAATATACATAGGTTTATTTGTCTTAAAGGGTTAGTTCATCCAAAAATGACAATTCTGTCATTAATTACTCTCCCTCATGTCGTTTCACACCCATAAGACCTTCGTTCATCTTCGGAACACAAATTAAGATATTTTTGATAAAATCTGATGGCTCAGTGAGGCCTGCATTGCCAGCAAGATAATTAACACTTTCAATGCCCAGAAAGCTACTCAACACATATTTAACAGTTCATGTGACTACAGTGGTTCAACCTCAGTGTTATAAAGCGACGAGAATACTTTTTGTGTGCCAAAATAACGACTTTATACAAAATAACATAATCTAGTGAAGGGCGATTTCAAAACACTGCTTCATGAAGCTTCGAAGTTTTACAAATATTTTGTTTTGAATCAGTGGTTCGGAGCATGCCAAAGTCACACCCCCCAGTGGTGAACCATTGACATTTCAAATCACTTATGTTGTAACGAAGCCTCGTTTACTGAAATCATGTGACTCTGGCACTCCAAACCACTGATTCGAAACGAAAGATTCGTAAAGCTTCGAAGCTTTGTGAAGCAATGTTTTGAAATCACCCATCAGATATTGTTGAATAAAGTCGTTTTTTTGTTTTTTTTGGTGCACAAAAAGTATTCTTGTCACTTCATAACATTAAGGCTGAACCACTGTAGTCACATGATCTGTTTTAAATATGTCTTTAATACCTTTCTGGGCATTGAAAGTGTTAATTATCTTGCTGGCAATGGAGGCCTCACTAAGCCATCGGATTTTATCAAAAATATCTTAATTTGTGTTCCGATGATGAACAAAGGTCTTATGGGTGTGGAACGACATGAGGGTGAGTAATTAATGACAGAATTTTCATTTTTGGGTGAACTAACCCTTTTAAGTTTCAATATAAGAACAGTATGTGGATCAAATGATGAAACTCTTATTAAAACAAATATTGTTTATTGTTAGGTTTTCCTCTTCATAACTTAAAATGTTTATTTTCTTTTAAATATCAGAAGTGCTTTATTTGTTGTTGTTTTGGATTGATTTGTGCTCTTTGTTTGTCCATGTCAGGCAGAGAAGGAGAACCCTGGACTGACTCAGGATATTATCATGAAAATTCTGGAGAAGAAGAACGTGGACATCAACTTCACAGAGTCTTTATTACGCATGGCTGCCGACGATGTTGAGGGTGCGTTTGAGTTTTTACATATTTGAAGAGGAGAAGAACATGCCTGTATGGTTTGCAATGCAAAGTCTTGTTAACGTTGCAGCCTCGTGCCTCTAGGGGGAGCTGTTTCCCCATGAATTAAAACAGTAATGACTAATTTATTTTCCCCTCATAGTTTAATTTCTTCCTTTTTGCAAGTGTTTTTGACATGTTCAGATGTATTCCACTAATGAATGCACAGAAGCATACTGGGTTTCTTGGTAATGCTCATTTTTGTTGATTTGAAATGTAAAGAATACTATATGTACCTCCAAATTTAATCCAAGCCAATTGTAAAATCCTTGTTTTGCTCTTTCTACTGTAATCTATCCTTGTGTACTTTGTGTTTATGAGGTGCCTGATTGTGTTTACAGGATAATATAGAAGTTTCTGCTTTGTTATATTTATAGAGCCATCTGCAGTGCCTATAACATTTCAGCATTTGTTCAATAGCATGTATTATGGTCTCAATTCAGATGGTTGTCCATCATGATTGGCCATTAAAAGTAGTTAAAAGTTCTATTATGTCACATTTTAATGACAGGTCATTAGAATTCAACTGTTGTTGCCATGGTGACTGAGTGTTTCTTGTGGGCGTGTTCTTTGTGTGCAGAGTACATGATTGACAGGCCCGAGCGGGAGTTCCAGGACCTAAACGAAAGAGCTCGCGCACTGAAACAGATCCTCAGCAAAATCCCTGATGAAATCAATGACAGAGTCCGTTTCCTGCAGACAATCAAGTGAGAACATATTCATGGCACACATTCACACACATTCAATAACAAAAAAATTCACTTGCCTTTTTTTCCCCCATTTGTGTCATGACTTTCGTATTATTTCGTCAGTCTTTGCTTGCACACTTGCCCTGACAGTTTCTTTTTGAAGTATTTATTTAATATTTAAAGAAATGTCTGGTTCACGTTTCACTCTAAAATCAAAAGAAAAAATAGGACATATTTGATATTATAAAATGAAGCCTGAAGAGCAGTTAAATCTGTTTTTTTCCTTATTTAGATTTTTTTTTTTTTTCCAGCCAGTTTCAAAATGTAAGAATTTTGACAGTTGTATGTAATGAGCATTAACAGTAAACTCTTAAGTATTCACCACAATTACTTTTCCCCACTGATGGTCATAAATATGACTGATGAGTGGAAAAGTCACATGACTCAGACATTGATACAATATGTCTGAACATTTGTTTAATTGGTATCCACAGAGATATAGCCAGTGCCATAAAAGAACTACTGGACACAGTGAACAACGTCTTTAAGAAATACCAGTACCAGAACAGAAGGGTGAGTGAGTGACAACACGCACACACACACACACACACACACACACACACACACACAGTCATTATTAAATCGATGCAGCCAGTATACTGTCTCACTTACTGAAGGAAGAAATGAAAATGGCTTTGTGTTTTTCAGGCACTTGAGCATCAGAAGAAAGAGTTTGTGAAACACTCAAAAAGCTTCAGCGACACTCTGAAAACATACTTCAAAGACGGAAAGTATGGAAGTTATAAGAATCACCCATTATCTTCACTGCACTTCTCCTTTTTTTTCTTTTTCTTTTCTTGCCAAAGTCGTTTTTTCTCCATATAAATTCATAATGGGTTGGGCTTAATTCTTGTCATCTTTTGTGCTTCCATCAGAGCATGCCATGATATTTAACACAACAAAGAACTAGTAAATTGAATTTGGAAATTAAATAACAAATATATGCATAAATTACTGTCACGCAGTACTTCTGGATTTTTCAGACAAGCAGTGTTGCGGTTCCAGTGATCTGTTAGGAATTAAATAAATGGCAGTGATGTCTGATCATTTTAATTAAAGTTACAGTGATGGCTATGGTTTAAAATTTTATTTTTATTTATTTATTTTTGTTAACAACCAATTTCAACATAACTAATTATTGTGTAGCATTTGATATTATTCTCCATAAAATGCATGGAGAAATGTGGCATATTAAAGTAAAAAAATATTAGAGACACATGTGATATGCATTTGACAACAAATAGTAGTATTCACAGTGTCAAATGATCTTTCAGAAATCATTCTAATATGCTAATTTTCTTCTCTACATTTATTATTATTATCAATGTTGAAAACAGTTTTCCTGCTTAATATTTTTGTGGAAACTGATACATTTTTTGCAGGATTCTTTGAATAGAAAGAACAGCATTTACAAAATAGAAAGCTTGTAAAGCTTTACTCTCTTTGTGATGTCTTTACTGTCACTGTTGATCAATTTAATGCATCTATGCTAAAACTAATCTTACTGACTGCAAACTTTTAAACAGTAGTGTACCTTATAAGCACTGCGAGACTTTAAATAACATTTGTAATATCACCTGTAACATTAATATGTGTTCAGATCTAATTCGTATTCCTTCCCTCTCCACCTTTCTTCCAGGGCAATAAACGTGTTTGCCAGTGCCAACCGGCTCATCCACCAAACCAACTTGATACTGCAGACCTTCAAAACTGTCGCGTAGGAGTCGTAGAAGTGTATTTTTTTTTTTTTTTAACCTTTATATGAACAATGTAAAAAAAAAAAAAAACAAAACAAAAAAAACACACACACACCTTTGGACTGTAATTTATGATTCTTTTCTCCTGGCAGTAACACTTAAGGCAGGATGGCTTCTATTATGGTTTCTAATCCCATCTAAATCTAATCTGCTTCATGAGCTGGAGTGACCGCCCAGTGTTTCTCATATCCTGAGCTTTACAGTCACACTATCGCTGTATCGCTGTAGACTCTCTTGCTTGCTTTCTCCCTCTCTCTAGCTTCCGAAGTGTTTTTGTTCTGTCCGGTCAGTCCAAGAGAAAGCCAAATGCCTGGGGGCCTTAATGGTGAGGGACACGGGGTGTTCCAGACGTGCTTGTAAATGCTGGGGTTTAGCTGTCTCCTCTGATGCTTTGAACTTGAATGAAAGATGTATATTTAATAGATATTTGGTAACAGAATTGTTCAAATAAACAGCACATGTCAAACATATGTTGTTTGGATTGGTTCTTTTTAAAAATTATTTTTAGTCCCCATTAAGCATTAAGAATAGCTACGGTAAGAATTACTATTCCTACCTTAAAACTATTACTCGCACTTTTGATTAAGGATTTTTCAAGGCCCCTTACCTCCAGTATTAAACTCTGGGTGCACATAAATGATACTTTATTCATGCTAATACTTTGAAAGGGAAAAAAAAAATGGATGGAAAAAACTCATATGGGCATGCACACATTTTATATTTGACATTTCTGAGCTAATTTTGGATGACTTTTAACCATATTTGTCAGTGCATTTTAAGATTGGCTTCAACACAATGAATTTGGCATCTGGCATGCCTATAATTTCTTGAAATGCTCCCTGAATGGTAAAAAAAAAATCTTTGGGTTTTATGTGATGTTGTTCTGAGCAAAGAAATTACACAAATTTAAAAAAGTTTTTATTAAATTCATAATGTCTGTACTGAGATAAACTAATTAATGTTTCTTAATGTGTTTGCTTTGGTTGTTTGATTTTAATGTTGAACAAGATCCAAGTTTCACTTATTTTTAACAGTTGCAAATTGTGTCCAAAGTGTGGGAAGCTTCTGCTATAAATTTAACTTTAACCAGTGTTGGGGAAAGTTACTTTTAAAAGTAATGTTACAATATTGCGTTAAAAAATTAATTGATTGTTACTTAGTTACATTTTATGGAAAATAATGTCATGTTACTTTTGTGTTACTTTTTCTCATATGGGCTGGGCATGCTTGTCTGTTTTTTAATAACAAAAAAAGTTCTATTTTTGCTAATGTAAAGGCATTTTCACACCAAAAGTTAAATGAATAAACCTTAGGCTGAAGGAAATTCAAATTCACGCCTGGCCCTAAACAGTAGAGGGTGCAGCGCACACCTTTCAGATGTGTAGCCATTCTGAATTTCAGAATAGTAAGATGCAGGAGAAGAAAATTCAACATAACTTAACATTCAACTTAAGCAATAAAAACAAAAAATCTAAATTCATGTTTGCTTATACTATGGTTGAATTGGATCATCAAAGGTCAGCAGCAAAGACATTGGTTAATAAAGTGACATTAAGTACATAAAGTATATTTGTGTTATTTAACATTCAATTATTATAGGTTTGCATAATATTCTGAGTTGGCTTTTCACAGTTTTTATTCATTTTGAGGAATACTTCCCACATTTAGTCTAGAACAACCACCAAGTTTACACTGCACACACGATGCCTCTGCTTACTACCGCTTTCTCTCAACATGGAGACAGGAGAGGTCTCTGTCAATAAATTAAAAAACAAAGTAACTTGTGTTACTTACTTGAAAAAGTAACTGATATTTTGTTTAAATTTAAAAGTAATCTGATTACATAACTCCCATTACTTATAATGTGTTAGCCCCAACACTGACTGTATTGGGAATATTGTGCTCTGGTCTCTAACATGTTCTTTTCTTCTGAACGGAGAAATGTGTCAACATATGCAGTCCTCACTCATATCCTGGTTTCCATGAGACATACCCAAGGCTTTGAAAAAGGACGGGTAATAAAAGGGTAATATGTGTGGGCTTTGACATTGCTGACAGCTCCCTCATACTCTCTGGACATACTCCTACTCATGCCTCACTTACTTTGTCCATCTCATGGAAGTGCTCTTCTTACTCTAGGAGCTTGAACTTAAGATCTTGGTGTTCTCCACAGCAGTGCAGAAATCTGTAAAGATCAGAGTTTTGGATGATAAGTAGGATGTGGATTTTAAGTTGTGTTATATCAGCTTTGTATTTTTATGAGAACTAGTCTATAGGTAAAGTTTTGAAACATATTTGTACGCACACAACCACTTAATTTGGTAAAGTAGGTGCATTGAACGTTTTCTTGTCACCTAAATTGTAGTTCCCTCTGTTTTATGCATTTGATAAATGATTTTATCTAAATCAACATTCAGCCTCGGAACTGAACCCATGACCTTGCAGTTTTTAGCACCATGCTACTGTTTAAACAACAGGTGTGCTTTCATATCCTGTTTACAATATACTAAAGTATATTTCAAGTGCCACAAACCTTTTTGCTCATGATTGGGTTACTGGAAAAGTTGTAAAGTGTCTTTGGAATTATTTTAGGAACTTATGGCTTCTATAAGTTCTTCAGAATACTGCCCTATTTGAAAACATGCCTAGAGTATCTTTAAATAAAGAGTATCCATACTCAGCAGCACCCCTGTAGGCCGGAGCAGGAACTGTAATGGCCCATTAACGCATGTAGTTCACACTCCTACTGTTTGAATGGCTTGCTGTCCTAGAAAAGGTTCTGAGACTGCGAGCTGCTGTTTACCAGGCTGCTTACTTAAGGAACCTTTTATTTTATTATTTATACTACTAGGCCAATTATAGAATTTTTTTTTTTTATTTAAAATTATTTTAATTATTATTTCACTGTAATGCTAATACATTCTAAGACAATTACCATATAAATTAACAAAATATTTAAATGTTTTTTTTGTTTGTTTGTTTTTTTTAAAATACCAGAAATCATCTATGCATCATTATACATCTGGATAATATTTGACCAATTTAGCAGCTAACACATATGCAAACTGGAAGCTTGTAAAAGAAAAGGGGGGGAAAAAAGCCTAAAACTTACTAGTTTCAAACTTTGCATTACATTAATATGAAATTTTATTTAAAATTGAAATTTTAAACAGTATTTCAAAATATATACTCATTCAGTATAAAATTAAATACAACTGCCATCAATAGAGAGAAAAAACAAAGCAACAGACAGGTGTCGCACTATATCAGGTGAAGATTCAAAATTTTAGATCGACTTGCTTCATTGAAAATGTTATGTGAACTGAATGTCTTTTCACACAGGCACTTTAGTTGAACCAATTTAATTTTTAATAAAACAGTCAACTCATAATTTTGAACTTTGACCTTGACATAGAAGGCTTTTAAGTGCTTTTGAAGTGTCTGAGTTTGTATGAATGGCATTATATTTAGTTATATGGGGTACAACAGTAAACTTTGAGTTGCAAGAAAAATGACTTGAGTCTGCTTAAACTGCTCATTTAGCATGCACTAGTGTGGAAATTGGCATGGAATAGTGAATAAACAAAATGCCTTTGGTCCCCTGTTAGATGGTAAAGTGTGGCACATGTTTGGTTGCTTTGCCATGACTGTATGTATGTATGTGTATATATATATATATATATATATATATATATATATATATATATATATATATATATATATGGGCAGGAACTACTGTTTAGTGTTACTATGAACATTGCTGCTATATTCAGAATATGAAATATTGCTAATTGTACTTTACCATCTAACAGGGGATCAGTGTCCTCTTTTGTAGTGAAATAACTACTGCACATGCACATGCACAACTCCTGTTGCTGCTGCTTAACTTTATCATGAACACTTTTGCTTGTGTGGAATTGGGCATTGAATGAAGAATAAAAAAGGTAACATCTAAATGAACATATTTTTTGTTTGAGTCAAAAATATTAATTAACATCAATAAACCAAACTAAATACATCAGTTTATACCAACAAAACTAAGTTCCCTTTCGAAAGGGAACTCAACTCTGCGTTTCACCGCATATGGGGAATGTCACTCGTGAACCGATGTCTGAAAGCCAAGTATCAAACCACTCCAATCCTATTAGCTGGCGACAGCCTATGACATCATCATAGCGCAACCCAGAAGTATATAAGGAGCGCCTAGAGAATCAGTCAGTATCTTTTCGTCTTTTGGGACTGTTGTGTCTTTGCCTTGTTATCAAATCCGGTAAGAATTTTTCTTTGATTATGTCTGACAAACGTTTCAGAAGGTGTGCCGACCCGTGTCCAAGGTTTTTGACACCGGAGGACTCACACAATCTGTGCGTTAATTCGTTCTCGTCTGGCTCTCGAGGGAAGAGGCATCGACATCTGTGCCCGGTGGTTCTGGCCCCGCTCGTGCTGAGTGGAGCTCACCGCGGAGTTTGAGAGGGGTGTAAATCTTTCTCAGCCCCCAGCGGCTGACGGGGATGAGCTCCTGGATGACGATGATGCCATTTCTTTGACATTATCGGATGTCCCATACAAGAACCCATACTCGGCTCGCATACATCTTCTTCAGCGGGCGAACTTCGCTGATGTTGAGGGGTTGAGCCAGCATAGGTATGTGTCAATGCCCCCTATTGACGAGACGTTTGCAAACTATCTTGTCACAGGGAACACACTGACACTAAAAGCTCCGGTCCTGCCATCTAAGCCCCTTAAAGTGACATCATGCTTGAACGGCAGGGCATACGCTGCAGCAGGTCAGGCTGGTGCAGCTCTGCACACTATGGCAGTGTTGCAAGCTTACCAGGCCAACCTGCTAAAGGATCTGGATCAGGGGCTAGGATTGTCCCCTGAAGCGGTGGAAATTTTTCTGGCTTCTTCTGGCTTGATAGTGAAGAAGTTCTTTTAGGCCTTTAGAACGTTAGATTCCATCCTTCTTTATAAAAGGAAACAGGAGGAGGATGGGTCTAGATTTATGTTCTAAATATGTTGACCTTGTTTTCCTGTATAGTTTTTCCTGTAGCTGTAAAAAGTAGTTTTTTTTTTTTTTTTGGCAAACTGAAGTTATTAGGTTGGCCAGAACGATATTTGTGCAGGCCACAAAATGGCCGCCTCTTGGCCACCTGGTGTATAGAGTAGCTTCTCTTTTGGTGTTTGCTAGAGTAAATTTGAGTTTGCACTCGCCACTTCAGTTAGTATCTATGTCTAGGTCGGCCTTAAACGGCCACCTGACAATGTTTGCTGGTTGAGCTTCGCTTTATTTCCTCTTATCTATGGAGATTCAGAGGTGAAGCCCAGGCATTGCTATGCGTGTGGCCTCGTAGGCCCACAGCTTAGCGGCCTAGGCTAGGACTAGGTTTAGGTGTTTGTTATATTACCACCCTTTATATTACTATCCCTTGTTAGGTTGTTCTAGTTCTGGCCTTCTCCTAAGGGAGTTTTTAGGCCATATGCCCATTTTTCCCCTTGTTTATGTAGGTGCAATGGCTGAGGTTAACAGCTAAGGTAGTAGGCTGTTTGAGAACATGTTGGTGTGTGTAATAGTGTACTCCTCTCGCTGAGAGAGTTTAAAGGTGCTTTACTGAGTATACTGCTGGTTGGCCAGGGCCCCAGGTGACTTATTGAACCTCCCTGTAGTTCGGTTGTTTGTCTTTCCTGGAGCTTGAAACACTGCCACGAGCTGACGCCACGTGTCTGTCTGAAGTTGTAGGCCCATTTTTGGGCCTCCTTTAGATCATGATGGCGTATGTTGTACTCCTCTTGCTTTAAAGAGTAAAAGGTTCTTTTACTGAGTGCACTGCTTGTTGGATTGTGTTAGGTGGACTGTTATGTGGGCACTCTACAGTCTTATTTGCTGTTACTGTCATGAGGTTGATTCTTGCTTCCAGCAAGATTAGTATTCGAGGTGCGTGGCCTTGACAGGCCGCCCTTGGATTTTCCACTGTCATGACTGAGCATGTTAGCATGAGTAAGTTCTACTTCACGCAGAACTATTGTCATGTTGTAGGCCCCTCTCTGGCCTCCATGATTATGTGCCTACAGTATGGTCTATCTGTTAGGTTGAGCTTTGTGTCGATGCCTCTTGGCATGCACTCTCCTCAAGCATGGCGCCGTGAGTATATCGTTCCCCATATGCGGTAAAATGCAGAGTTAAGTTCCCTTTCGAAAGGGAACCTCTCAGGTTATGAATGTAACCATGGTTCCCTGAGAACAGGGAACGAGACTCTGCGTTGTTTTGCCATGCTTCGGGGCTGCCTGCTGAACAGTCCCTCAAGACAATAAGATACTGACTGATTCTCTAGGCGCTCCTTATATACTTCCGGGTCGCGCTATGATGATGTCATAGGCTGTCGCCGGCCAATAGGATTGGAGTGGTTTGATACTTGGCTTTCAGATATCGGTTCACGAGTGACGTTCCCCATATGCAGTAAAACGCCATGGTTACATTCATAACCTGAGAGGTTTTGTTTTAAATCAAGAAGAAATAGCTCTTTGCGGGTCATCAGTTTATACAGTGAATATTGATTTGATTAAACAAAATGCCTTTAGTCCCGTTAGATGGTAAATTGTGACATCTGTTTGGCTGCTTTGCCATTTCTTATCATCACAAACACACTAAAGATTTGAGGTCAGATCTCAATTTTATGTTGACTTGCTGCAAAATTGTCAGTCATTTCAATTAAATTATGTGAACAATGTCTTTTAACACTGTTAAGTTTTTCAATGCAACAATCAACATAAAACTGAGTTTTGACCTTCAAAATCTTTCTAGTTTTTTTTTTTTTATGGCAAGAACTGGTGTTTTAGTTTTATTATGAACATTGCTGTTACATTCAGAGCTAATCAGATTACGAAATATTGCTAAATGTAAAAGCAACCAAACATGTGTCAAACTTTACCATCTAACAGGGGACCAGTGTCCTTTTGTGTAATGAAATCTGCACTATAACATGCACATGTTGCTGCTGCTTAACTTTAGCATGTACACTTTAACTTGTGTGAAAATGGGCACGGAATGGTGAATAAAAACATATGGTAACCTGTTACTGTAATGGCAAATTAACTAATTTTGTTAAGTCAGTTATTAAAACTTACTAAGCCAACCTGAATACATTAATTTATAACAACAAAACCAAGTTTTATTGGTTAAATCAAGCAGAAATACCTCGTTAATGTAACAATTGCAGGTGAACACTTTATACAGTGAATATTGATATGATTAAACAAAATGCCTTTGGTCCCCTGTTAGATGGTAAATTGCGACATCTTTTTGGTTGCTTATACAAATACTCTGTAAAGCTTTTGGAGTTCAGATCTTAACATTTTTGTTGACATTTGAAATTAGGTATGTTCAATAGAGTAGGGATGTTCATTTAGGATGTTTTTTTCCTGACTGACAGCCGATGCCTTTTAACTGATCATTATCTGTTTACCGAAAAGATTAGAAGGTTAAATTAGAATTAAATTATAATGGATAAGTGTCTGTCACCCATTAAAATACCACAAAGGTTTAGTTTTTTACATGTGCAAATTGCATAAGCAGCACTTATCTTTTTTATTTTATATAAATAGCATATGTTTGGTGTTCATTTGTAAACTATACATATTTTACATTTCTGAATGTTAAAATAAAATATGACATACACAACTTTTTTTTTTTTTTCTTTAAAAAACACAATTTTGACTGATATGTGTAGCATATTACTTTACTTTAAAAATTACTTAAATTGTTTACTACAGGTATTAATCGGTCAAAAGTCTTACTGTCGTTTAATTATGGTCATCCCTAATATAAACTCAATTATTTTATTTTTTTTAACACGGGCACTTTAATTGAACCAACTGAAGATTTTCAATGAAATTGTCACAGACACGCCAGGCTCCAGCACCCACCAATCACAACGTACTCCTTCCCCTGAGTACTAATCACGCGCACCTGCACCTCATCTGCTCACTCATCAGCACCAACATAAAAGACACTCACACACTCACCCTCATTGTCCGGTCTCGTTCATGTCTAAGTACTTACCTCAGACTTGCCCGAAGGACTCCTCAACCTCTTACCTCTTACCTCTTACCTCTTACCTCTTACCTCTTACCTCTTACCTCTTACCTCTTACCTCTTACCTCTTACCTCTTACCAGCGATTCCGATCTCCCTCCAGTGTTCCTCCATTCGTGTGTGAGTGTCTTCCATCCTCCTTGTCTTCTCCTACGCCTACCATCGTCTCTCCAGCACCAAGTTCTCCAAGATCCACTTCATCACCATCACCTCACCACTGCCGCTCTGTTTGTGTTCAATAAACAACCCTTTGACATTCCATCTGTCTCGGTCCATGTGTTATGTAACAGAAGACCGGACCCAAACGATCGAACACAAACATGAGTCATCCCGATCCATTTCAGGACCTGGTCGATGCTTTGCGTCGTACATTTCAACAAGATCCATCCACACCTCCACCAGCCATCACTTCTGGAAACACCGCTACCGCTCCCTCACCTCCGGTTTACGCCAGTCCCATGGCCCGACCGGCGCCCTTCTCTGGTTCGGTGGGGGATTGCAACGGTTTCCTCCTATAATGTTTGCTGTTCCTGGAGATGCAACCGCACTTGTTCTCAACTGAACAATCCAAGGTAGCCTTTTTAATCTCCCAGTTACAAGGTAAAGCGCTTCAATGGGCCGATTCCATCTGGTCACAAAATAATCCGGTTATTCACTCCTACGCCAGCTTTGTCGATCACTTTAAGGAAGTGTTTGGAGAACCTGCATTTGATTCATCAATCGGAGAAAAGCTCTATAACCTCAAACAGAATAACATGTCCGTTAACGAATATGCTCTATTATTCAGAACCCTTGCTGCAAAAAGTGGTTGGAATGAACAGGCTCTCATCACCACATACCGACAAGGCTTGGACCCTCGAGTGCGGTTGCATCTCGCTGCATACGAGGACACCATCGGCTTAGAAAGATTCATTCAACTCTCCATCCGCTTCGCCACCCGTATGCAGTCGTGTCTTGAAGAACACCAGGAACAGTCCCAACACACCACCTGCCTCAGCCGACCAGAGAACGTCAGCCCTCCAGAACCAGTCATCGAACCCATGCAAATTGAATCCACCCGTTTAACTTTCGCTGAGCGGCAGAGAAGATTAACCCAGAATCTGTGTCTGTATTGTGGTTCACCAGGACACAATCTCGGCATGTCCCACTCGTCCACCCCGCTCCATGGTGAGTGCCATCATTTCTGCCACAAATGCCATGAAACCACTCACTACCATAGTGAAACTTACTGCTGCCGGTGTATCTGTTCCAGTTTCCGCGCTCCTCGACTCCGGTTCCACGGGGAATTTCATCTCCGGTGCCCTCTGCCGCCAGCTCAACCTCAGAACCAAGACAACGCCGTCATCCTACCAGATCCACTCAGTAACCGGTCAACCCATCAGCCGTAGATTAGTCAAACGCACAGTGGGACCCATTCATTTACGAATTGGAATATTACACACCGAGAGTATCCAGTTACTGGTTCTGGAGGGATCCACCGCTGACGTAATTCTAGGGCGCCCGTGGTGGGTACAACACAATCCCATCATCTCCTGGAAGACTGGCGAAGTCCTGAAGTGGGGCGATTCCTGTTTCCCAGAAGGTTTCCAACAACGCTACCTGCATCCTAGTGGTGGTTGACAGGTTCTCAAAATCCTTCCGCCTTATTCCCCTGAAGGGACTCCCTACAGCTATGGAGACAGCGGAGCTGATGTTCAACCATATCTTCCGGTACTTTGGCATTCCTGAGGACATCGTTTCAGACAGAGGACCTCAATTTATCTCTATAGTGTGGAAAGCATTCTTCTCCCTCCTAGGTGTGACCGTGAGCCTTACATCTGGTTATCATCCCCAATCGAACGGGCAGACTGAAAAGAAGATTCAAGAAATTGGCCGATTCCTACGTACCTTCTGCCATGGCCACCAGGACTCTTGGAGCCAGTACCTGGGTTGGGCCGAGTACGCACAGAACTCCCTTCGCCAACCATCCACCGGACTTACTCCTTTCCAGTGCGTACTCGGATACCAACCCCCACTATTTCCTTGGTCAGGAGAACCTTCAGATGTACCATGGGTGGATTACTGGTTCCGAGAGAGCGAGAGGGTCTGGGACTCAGCACATCACCAGCTGCAACGTGCCCTCAGGAGACGCAGAATTACAGCCGATCTTCGTCGTTCAGAAGCCCCAGCCTACCAACCCGGACAGAAGGTCTGGTCCCAGGTTCATTGGCCCATTCACCATCTTAGAGCAGATCAACCCGGTCACTTACAAACTCCAACTCCCACCTGAATACCGCATTAATCCCACCTTCCATGTCTCCCTCTTAAAGCCTCACCACCCTTCTGTTCATCTCTCCACAGAGCCTGGTGTAACCTCAACCGATTCTCCCCCCCCCCCCCCCCCCTTCCACTGCTTCTAGATGACGGAGCTGCATACAAGGTGCTAGAAATCTTGGACTTCCGATGTCGTGGCGGGCTACTCGAGTACCTGGTGGACTGGGAGGGTTACGGTCCCATTCTGTTAGACAAATTGACTGTTTGAGTCCCCCTCAAAATTTTATGTTGACTTGTTGCATTGCTGCAAAATTGTCAGTTGGCTCAATTAACTTTTAGTTTCAGGTCAACTTTAAAATTTAAGTTTAAAAACATTTCTCAGTATTTAGAACTGAGTGAGAAGTTTTGAAAAATTACATTTTTGTGTTGTGTTAGGATAGAAGACAGAATTTGCTACATTTCTACAGTAAAACCATATTAAAAAACTCAAATACAATCAAAATAATTAGATGTAAGCTGAATACCTACACAAGTGTTGGTCTTTGTTTCATCACCATCTATACAAAAGAGAAAATTTAGGAATAATTGAGTAATTTTATCATAGATTATGTAACAAACTACTGTGAGTTATAAACAGTAGATAATGTCATTTTTGTTTTGTAAAGAAGTTGTACAAAAGAAAGCATTGTGTAATGCTCCTGTTTTGTTTTATGAGTGACAAAGTGTGTTTGTTGGGGGGGAACGTTTGCTAGTCTTGTGAAGAATTACATGATTTGAGACATACATTAAGTGTTTCTGGTAGTTTTAGTGCATTTTGAATGTGAAATTAACTGCTGTGAAGCTGAAAGTTGGGTAAATTTAATTTGAGCATCTTCTCTAGTTTGTTTGAGAAGTTCCACAGATTCTTAGACATTGGTAACAGTATTGGTAGTTAGTAAGCTCTTTTGGCCTGTACCTCACCTGTGACAAAACTGGCCTTTGAAGCCTTCCTGTATTGAAATGTAAATTGTCAGCGGGGGTTGTGCAGCAAGCTCAATTCTAAATACACATGAAATTACCTATGTTAGTACATCAAGGTTAATAATGAGTTATGGCCAAATCATTCAATCCTTAGACCACAGATTTAAATTATATCTTAAACAAAAAGAGTTTGTTTGACTCAAGTTTTTAGTATCTGTGACTTTCTTACTGCATATTATCATTCTGTGTCTTTAGTCACTCAGGATGATAGTGTGAACGATCCTATAGAGGCAGTGATACTTTGACCATCTACATGTGCTATTAGTTTTTTTTTTTTTTTTTTTTTTTACAATCACTAGGACACATTTTAAAATTATTCACACGGTTATTATTCAGACTGAAATTTGCAACACTTCTACAGTAGTATCATATTGAAATATATTCCAAATCTAAAATATGAAATACTACCAAAACAATTAGATGTAGCTGAACACCTACATAAGTGTCAGTCTTTCATTTTCATCATCTATACAAAAGGGGAAACTTGTAAATAATTTTGTACACTAATGTAAACATGAACAATATAACTGCAGTGAATTCTGAACAGCAAAAAACAGCAGAAACTATTGTATAATGCTGCCTGTTGTTAGTGTTTTTTGTTATGTTTTGTTTTATGAGTGACAAAGTTTGTTTGTTGGGTGAAACCTTTGCTAGTGTTCAGGAAGAATGACATGATTTGAGACATGATTGAAGTCTTTTGGTGGTTTTAGTGCATTCTGAATGTGAAATTAACTGCTGTGAAGCTGAAAGTTGGTTTGGAGAGTTTTGAAAAAGTGACATAAATATTGAAAAATGTGTCCTAGCAAATGTAAAAAAAAAAAAAAAAAAAAAAAACTATAATGAGTCACAGACAGGTATGTTTTATGACACAGTTCTATGTTGATTCTTCCATTGAAAATCTTCAGTTGGTTCAGCTAATGTGTCAGTGTTAAAAGACATTTAGTTCACATAATTTAATTGAGATAACTAACAATTTTGTAGCAATGCAGCAAGTCAACATAACATTTTTTTTTACAGTGTGTTTGTGATAGTAAAAAATGGCAAAGCAACCAAACAGATGTCACAGTTTACCATCTAACAGGGGACCAAAGGCATGTTGTTTAATCAAATCAAAATTCACTGTATAAAATGATGACCTGCAATTGTTACCTTAAAGAGCTATTTCTGCTTGATTTAACCCATAAAACATATAAATTGATATATGTAGGTTGGTTCAGTGATGTTAAATAATATTTTTATATTTATACCTTTACATTTAGCAATGTTGTGTATTCTGTATATCTCTGAATGTAACGGCAATGTTCATAATAACACTAAAACACCTGTAAAAAGATTTTGGAGGTCAAAATGATTGAAAATGAAGAACTGGCAAAACAACCAAACAGGTTTTGCACCATCTAACAGGGGACCAGTGTCCATTTGTTTAATATAATCACTATTCACCTGATAAAATGGTGACCTGCAAGTGTTACCTTATACCTGTTTCTTCTAGATTTAACCCATTACACTTCTTGCCATAAAAATACACTGTAATAAGATTTTCTGTTGATAGTTTCATTGAAAATCTTTAGTTGGTTTAACAAATAAAGTGCCAGTGTTCAGTTCACATTTAATTGAGCCAACTGAGCATTTTTTAATGCACCAAGTTTTGAAGTTTTTGGCTCAACAGTGGAAACACGGCTAGTGAGTCTCTTATATGATGGGGAGGAGGAACACAGTCCGGTCCTTGAAATCTTTTTAAATTGGTGCAAGAAATAAAATCACACTCTAAACATCTCCAAAACAAAGGAAATGTCTATTGATTTTAGAGAGCAGAAATATTTTTTTTTAATTAATAGGCAGCCATTACAATAAGTCCAAAATTATAAATATCTTGGTGTACTTGACAATAAGCTTAAATGGGATATGCTGACTGATCATATATTGTAAGTATGAAGCCACAACAGAGAATGCATTTCTTAAACATTCGCTTTTGAACTGTTGCCATCTGGCCGACTGTATTTTCCCCCTGTTGTATTTAAAACAGATTCAAACGGTTTTTCCTCAAGCAATTCAAAGTTTAAATTTTTTTTTTGTATATTGTGTATGCCTGTTGTGATCCCTGATGCCTGTGTGAACATTATATAATTATATAAAGTTACATAATGACTTCACTGCCAGTTCACTGTTCACACACACAGCTCCATTGCAGGCTATGGAGGTCCCCTGTTGGATAAGTAGACATCGGTCAGAGTTGCAGGTCCCCTCTTGGCATGTTTAAAAAAAAAAAAAAAGTTATATTATGAAAAAAGACCTTAAAAGAAAATTTTGTATGTCATTTTTGTTTCTTCAAAATGACCAGAAACACTGGTCCACTCTTGGCCAGTGTAGAGTGATAGTCCCCTGTTAGAAATATAGGCGTTTATGTGTGTTCTTCCCTTCCTTTATGATCTTGATGCCTTGAGAACCTTTAAATGGTCCAACAAAGTTATTTTATTACTAATCCTTACCTTTATGATCTCAATCGTTTTAAAACTGCCCTTTTAAAAATTATGCCTAGTGGTTCTCTAAAGTTTTCTGCCAAGTATCAATCTAAAAACTCTCAATGTTCCCTCAAGTTATACTTTTATATAGTTGGTGTCCTTTACATTTATGATCATTGATACCTTGAAAACTTCTTCAAGGTTTCAATCAGTGTGTCTTTATATTTACAGTTTCTTCCCCATTATAATTTTCACCTTTAGATTCTCCAAAGGACATTCTGAATGACCTTAAATGGTCCAACAAAGTAATTTTTGAATAGTGTGTTTCTTCCTTCTTTTTATTCTGCTAATTATTTAAAAGCCCTTTTTAAAAGGGTGTCTAGGTTCTTCAAATATTTCTGCCAAGTTCCAATCTGAAGACCCTCAATGGTCCCTCAAGTTATCTTTTGATTTATGATATTTCTTCCTTTCCTTGATGATCATTGATACCTTGAGACCTTCAGAGGTCCTTCAAAGGATTCCATCATTGTGGCATCCTAAAGAACACTAGATGGGCCATTAGCTTATGCTTTAATGTTTAATGTGTTGCTCTTCGGTACCTTGAGAACAAGCTTTGAAATGATACCATACAATGAGATGGCTTTGTTTTGTAGTTCCCATAGATTTGACTTTAGGTTCCTGGAAAACTGTTCTGCACAGTACTGTGTGCCTACATTTTAGTCAAAGCAACTTCCAATACTGCAACACAAGATATTAATCGTAAGCCAATACTTGCACTGTTCTGGAATATGTGTGACTATAGATGTACCCATTATACTGTATGCTTTTAGTCTCCTGCATTGGAGCAGTTTTGCCGTTCCTCTTATGGTTCTTCTTTACATAGCCAGACAGCAGTGTATCAGGATCTTACTACCATCCCTTATTCACAGCATGTCCTACTGTTTCTCCTCAGGTGTTCTCCCTATTGTTGTAATGCATAATGCATGTTCTCCCTGTATGAACTCTAGGCTCCATGTCCCAGAGCAACTTCCCCCCTCTTCACTGCACTTTGATTGACAGCTGTTACGGGCCGAAACCATGGAGACTGCAAGTGTTTGGAATATCTCCTGACTGCAGAGGACCTTGTGAATACGCCAAGGTTCTTGTTGTGAGAGAGAATATTTTAACGTGAGCGGCAGAGCTTTTGAAGTCCACTTTGATAGAGCATGTCTGAGTTTTAAAGCTGTCTATTCCAGCTCAGAATACATTAGGTGGCTTTTGTATGTGATGTCTGATCTCTGTGTCTACTGAATCTTGGTATGTGTGAAACTTTAAACTTAGGTTTTGGCAGTGCATATTTTAATATAATTTTTGAAACCTGCATTGCAGTTTGATTTTCAACCAATCCCCTAAATAAATAACACAAGGCCGTAAACCAGATTTACATGAATCAAGTTGAGTTCATAGAGGAAGCCTGATTTATAAAAAAGATGCTATCTATGATTTACTAATAAATAAAAGGTTGCTAATTGACTTTTGGGCAAAATATTTTAGAAATATTGTAAACTCTCAAAAAGGTTTTTTTTTTTCTTTTTTTCTTTTTCTTAAATGTTTCATTGTGACGATCAAAAATTATTATTTTAATTCCTTTGCAAGCATCATATAGTGTGTCAATGTATGTACTAATAAACAAAAGCTTGTTAAATGACTTTTCAGCCAAATTATTTAAAAATATTATCTCAGTTAGATCCTTTTTTTTTTCTTCTTTTTTTTTTTCTCCATAGAGTCATACAATTATTGAGTAATACATTATTAGTAAGGCTATCAATATACCAGTAGTATATTGCAATTATTGTTTATCTCAAACTAATGTTTGTGAAAAAAAAAAAAAAACACACACACACACACACACACACACACAAAACAACACATTACAAGCTAAATGTTTTATGTTATGTTTTATTCCCACCTAAAATTATTTTAATGACTTTGTGAGCATTGTAAAGTATTTAAATATATTAATATAGTACACTCTAAAAAATGCTAGGTTAAAAACAACCCAAGTTGGGTTGAAAATGGACAATCCCAGCGGCTGGGTTAAATGTTTGCCCAACCTGCTGAGCAGTTTTATTTTTTAGACACATTTACTAGAGGCAGCAATTATAATTAGATGTTGAACATTTATTAATAAGCAATTTAATAAATGTTTATTGTTTAATTATTATTCATTAAACTTATTGACCTGTTAGCATTCCACTGTACTGCCCAGTACACAATAGTTCAAGAACAGCATGCAATTTACTTTTGGTATGCCTTTTTTAGGCATTTTAGGCTAATTTAACAGGAATTCTAAGGGGTTAATAAATGTTCATTTATTAAACATATTAATAAATGTTAATTTCCAACATATTTTGGGTTCATTTTAAGCAAGCAAACATTTAACCCAGCTGCTTGGTTTGTCCATTTTCAACCCAACTTGGGTTGTTTTTAAGCCCAGCCTTTTTTAGAGTGTCCTATGCTTATTTTATTAAAATTCATTAAAAATAAGTTTACTTCTACCTAAACTTCTGCCTAAAAAAGTTAAGCTAAATGTTTCATTGTTTGTCATACCAAAAATATGTTAAGTGATGATAAGAACTATTTTAATTCCTTTGCAAGCATTATAAAGTAAATAAAGTAATATGGTACAATACTCAGTTTTATGCATGTAACAGTCCTGTCCTTCCTCTTTATCCATGAAGGGTCCTTTGAAAAGGATGAAGATCCCTAAAATGTAACATTGTACATTCTTAAGGAGTCAATTTTATGGTTTTAATACTGGTGTTGTGTTTGTTTTGTAGATTAAAAGGATTTGTTTTAGGTCGCCGCTTATCCTTTATTCTTTGGCGTTGAGACTTGGTTATCACCATGAAATACTACTGCGACACAGCGGATATTTTGAAGATTCTCAAGTTACAGGAGTTGAAAAGATGATTTGGAATATGACAGTTTCAGGTAAGTTCCAACCCGACATAATTCTACTTCCTGTGTGTCACTTTGAGAAGTTCCTCTTATTTTTCCAGAGAGCCACAGGTAATGAACACATCACTGTCCAAGTGTCTAAATATCTTACGACGTGTCACGCCAACTCACGTTTAGGCGGATGGGGAGTTTGAAGGACGCCACATCTCGCATTGTCTGCGTTGTGCACTTCCCGCATATCAATTAATATGCAAATCAGTGGCGCTTTACTCTCAAGGCAATCAAGTAGATGCCTCACTGGCTTTTTTTCTTTTCTTTTTATGTCTTTTTGATGTCACACCCAATGAGTTTCAACAGGGCAATTAGGAGTTTTAACGCCTCACTAATATGAAAGATCATGTTGTCGCTCTTGCTTCTGTATAAGCACACATACATGACCTCCTACTGAATTATATAAGGAGCGCTCGTCACTCATAACTGCGCTTTTCATGATAAAGGCCCTCGAGCGATTGTTCACTTTAGCTGTCAGCACTTCTTTTTGCCTCTGGATTCGGCCTTGTCATCAAAAATGTGCTGGGGTTATGCCCTGTTGCCTCAAGGGATATCGCCCCTCATTTTCTTGCAACATGTAGCCTATATGAGTTTTTAACTCCTTTTAGTGTCTCTGTTTGACTTTCACTTCATTTCTAGTTTAATTTAATTTAACGGCAGACCTTTCTCCGTCCATGGAAATCATAGCCTGAGGTGTATACTTGCCGGGGAGAAACATTTTCCGGGTTTTTCTGTAGATATTATTGACAGACATGCACAACAAGAAGTCGACAGTGAGTATCTTGGGACTGTAGCCTGAAGCCATGATGCAAACGCTCTGATGCGGGCTGTTATTGTTATTTGTCATCATTACAGTAAGGGACCGTAACTCTGCGCTTGATATGCGCCTCACACTGTGAAGAAGACAATTTGTGTTAGTTTCTTCGTGTGTGGGTACTTTTGCCCTGGAAGATAGCGAAAGAAATGATGGAAATAATGGAATTTTAAATAAACAAGAAAAACAAACCGAGGGAACACAACGAAACATGAAAAAGACTAGTTAATTGAAAATTGTGGGGTGCTTTATCTCTGTAGCTGTGGGCGGGATCCTTTTTGAAGTCTCACCTCCTTGGGGAATTGTCTAGTGTTCGGGATTAGACACGCAGCATGTCTCAATGTGTCTGTGTGTGTGTGGAGTCCCAATCCTGTTGGCACTCTGGCCCGATAGATGCTATTTCCCATAATCCCTCAGTCACTCGAGTTTACGGCATCAGCGTTTGATTTGCTTTATTTCGAGTATTTTGTTGGTTATATGCACATCCTAATTTCACTATGTAACATCAATCTGATACGTATTAAGAGCCAATGCATATCTCAGCTCTAGGTCAGTGCTTCAGGATGCAGATTTTACACTGGACATCCTTTAGCAACCCAACACAGTGCTAAAATTGTTTATGGCACAATGGCAAAGAATGACTATGTTTTCATGTGCAACAACAATGCGATTATTTCCAATAATCAAAGCAAGGACTTTTTTTTTTACATGACATGAGCAAAACTCACTCCAATTTACATTAAGTTTTCCTTTTTCTGATTATTCTCTAAGAATTGTGGTCATTTTACCGCCATTAGCTATGTACAATGCCAGTGGCGTGGCGTGCAGTGCAGTGTTTGTTCTGAAATGAGTATGTATTGTATGTATTTTTTAATTATAGAAAGTTCACGAAGACAGAAAAAAACATCAGCTCATTTTATCCAAAGGCAAAGTGAGAAGGAGGGAAAAACAACGAGGAAGATGATAGAACCGAGAGATGCTGACAGAGGGAATGAGACTGCCGAGGTGACGAAGAACTGAAGAGGTGATGGGGAGGAGGAGGCGTCAAACAGAAGCGTCAAGATTAGAGACGTGAGAAGGAGAAAAGTTTTGAACGAAAGGTGAAAATGACACGTTAGACTGAGGAAAGTTTGGGCTGTGCTCAAGAAAATGTTCTGTCAAGTTTTTATTTATAACTCAATCAACACTTGATTTACATGTTTTACTGTGTGATGTTGGTGGAGCTCTCTCTCTTACCCCGTTTCCGGTGATGATATTTAGCGCATTTTCAGCTGGAAAAATCAACAAGCTATGCATTTAACATGTCGTTGAAATCTTCTCAAAGATTCAGGAATGATTTCATTAAACTTATTTTTATCTCCTCCCACAGCACACTGCTTCTCCGTGGTCGCGTCACCTGCGTCCTGTGCAGTTCTGTATTCAGACAGGAGGGGGCAGTGTGGAGCTGCGCATCATATTCCGGTCTTGTTTACATGCGGAAACCTTTGTGATATTTGAGGGAATTTTACCGCATTTTATTGGATTAAATGTTTACATAATGATTTTGAGTGTTTAAGAATCACGTTAACTTTTTAAATAAAATGCTATTTAAAATACGGGAAATAAAAAAATTGGATTTCTTTAATATATCACTTGTTTCTAAATAAGATTAAAGAGAGATCAACTATATAGGGTTTTATTTAAGTCTGTTTGAGCAAAAGAAAATATCCTAGTATCACATCACCCTTAGAGGTTCAGGAGAGATCTCAACATCTCAAACTGTGTTCAGATTTGCCAAGACACAAACGTCTGCAGCAGTGCAATCTTAGTGTCATTGATAGGCTACTATTATAGTTTTTAATTTATTTTTTATGGTTTTAGTTTTAGTAAATGATAATAACCCTGGCCTGTAGTTAAAATACCAAAATCTCACTATGAACTCAAACAATTCCCATTAAAATGAATCCAATATTAAATTATCTGAGATGCTATCCAAATTAATATAGCTCCCTTATTGTATGACAAAAATTGTCTTGTACCTGTTTTCTCTAATGTATTTTAGGAACATCAGAGATGAAGCTGTTACTTAAAAGAAACAGCGTCATAATTTTCCTCTGGGAATATGAGCGAAAACACAGACTGTAACTTGATAGTTCTCTAGATTCTTATTCCTGTCTAACACAAATTGAATCTTTGACTGAAACACTGAAGGATCATGTAATCCATAATGCTCTTGTCTGGCTTCTCCTTTAAGGTCATTTGTGGGGTTTCAAGCTCTGCAGTGACGTGTTGGCTGGAGGACGCAAGTCAAAAGGTCAGAAAATGTACCTGTTGCCATGGCAGCACAGGTTTTAACCGCAGCGCTGGACGAAAGGCAGACACTACAGGCATGGAAGGTCGGAGGTCATTGATACAGGTGAAATGTTCTGCGATGCCACATACTAAATGCAATTTAAAACTATCTGAAATAGCATTTTGGTATTTATTTTAATTATTATGCGTGGTTTTTATGATCTAATATTAATTGAGAATACCTGTAATGAAAAATATGGTTAATTTAAGAAAAAAAAAAAAAAGTAAACTAAAAATCATGAAAAAATTCTGTCTGTGTGTTTGGCCATTAGCAGGAAGTCAACATCTTATCATCTGAACAGAACTGTGTGTGTTTGTGTCTTTTTTAGTTTCTCTGAACATTTATTGTCTGTGTGTCAGTGTCTGACAGCATCTTCATTTTTCATTTTGCTCTCATACTGATGGAACAAAATTGTTTGTTGTTGGTTAAATCACTTTTATTGTCGAGACACAGTTAACAGGGTTGTAGGAAGAATAACAGGTAGAGCAGCAGATGCGACAGTGAGTGAAAATGTTTGTTTGGCCTTGTCTTTTGCCTGTGGTTCTCAAGGCACACACACACACACACACACGTTTATATGGTTTACGGGGACTCTCCATAGACGTAATAGTTTTTATACTGTACAAATTGTACATTCTATCCCTTGACACTACCCCTACCCCAAAGCATTTTCTGAATAAAAAAAAAAAAAAAACACAGTTTTCCTGCTTCATTTCCTGCTTTATTGTCATCTTTTGTCTTCAAGTCCCCTTTTGAATTCTTTTCTCACACATTTTTCCCTCCTTTTCAATATAGCTGATTCTTCTACAGGAGTGGTTGATGTGAAAATTAAAATGATCATTATTTATACTCAATATAATGTTGTATGATGTAAAGATATGATGATGCAGACTTCCCTTATGCAAAGGCTGCATTTATTTGATTTGGTTTTATTACAATTTAAAATAGTTGTTTTTTTATTTAATATATTTTTATAAAAATATATACACGATCGTTCAGAAATCATTGCTAATTTGCTGCTCAAGAAATATTTCTTATTATTATCAGTATTAAAAACAGTTGTTCTGCCTCATATCTTTTTGTGGAAACCATGATACTTAAAAAAAAAGTATTCTTTGATGAATAGAAAGCTCAAAAGAGCAGCATTTATTTGAAATAGGTCTTTTGTAACATTATTAATTATTTTACGGTCACTTTTTTCATCAATTTAATGCATTAAATTAACCACAGTTATAAAAAATGACAAAAATATGACTCCAACTGTACAATTGGTTTAAGTTGCAGCAGTTCTTCCAACAGTCAATTATTGTATATTATTATATAGTATATATTATAATTATTATATGCAAAAAAATAAAGACGGTTTTAAAGTTGTCTAAATGAAGTCCTTAGCAGTGCATATCCACTCACAAAAATAGATTTGTGATATATTTACTGTAGGAAATTTACAAAATATCTTCATGGAACATGATCTTTACATCGATCATTTTGACCCATACAATGTATAGATAGGACAAAAATTGTAGCTGTATTCACCATCTTATCATGTGTTGCTTCACCACATTGAACATTTCCATTGCGACATCTTTCTTGATTATAATGGGAATTTTGTTTTCTAGAACTAGTAGTTCGTGTTCTGAGTACCATTATTATACAGTTAATTATAGCGATTGATGACCAGCAGGTTTTAGGGCCCACAGTGTGGAGGTGATTTTTCCGACACCCTGGCGTGTGCCACAGTGGTGGTGCTCCTTGCAGGCATAAACGCCTCTCATCTCTCATTCTGCCCATGTCCTGCAGTCCTCCTCTGCCCTATGGCCCTCTCGTCTCTCTCGTCCTCATTTTCTGGAAGATATAACCAGCAGGAGGTGTTTGAAGAGGCTTCATCTGTTTCACCAGTGTTATTTGGCATCTTAACATAATGTGCTTGTCTCTGTCCAAGACTCATCAAAGAGAAAATCAAAACAGCTCGCTTTTATCTCTGTCCGGGTGTCTCAGAAAGACACAAAACAGTTTGCGTTTATGTAAATGAAAGTCTGTCTGTCTGTCTGTCTGTGTGTACATCTATGCGTCTGTGTTGAATGCTCATGTCAAAGACAATCTCAAACAAATTCATCCGGGCATTGAAAAAGAATCTGAGAATGATAAAAGCTTCATTAGTATCTGCTCTTGTTTTATCAAAGCTTGCTGTGTGTTTGTGTGTTCACTTCCTCCCTGTGATGCTGAAATGCATGTTGCCTTCCTCTAAAGGAAACAATACATATTCTACGGCGTAATGAACTCCTGTTCAACTCCACGAATACACACAAACACGCACGCTGGGTTTAACAATGCAAGTTATCTCAGACAACACAGTCATTCCAGGAGGCAAAAACATTTTTGCTCAGTGGTTTGAGTTTTTTGGGGGTTTTTTTTCCCAAAGACAACATGGATTGTTGAAAATTGTACTATTCTGGGGAATGTTTCCAATACAACAACCTAACTCGCTGCTTCACCACCATGGTACGATACATCGTTGAACAAATCAACTAGCTAGTCACGACTGTTTCCCGAAACCATATTGTCGCAAACCTATCGTTCAGCTATGTTGGTGAATGATGTCACATAAGTGGTGGAGTGATAACTTCTTTAAATTAATCTGTTTGTGATCAAATTAATGCTAGATTTTCTGCTATAAATTACGGACACAACATCTGAGGACTACTTCTCCTTTTTCTCAGTTATTGCTTTTTCAAATGTACATTATAAGCGACTCAAACTGGCAGTGCTTTCAGATGGATTAGCATTTGGAGCCACACTTTATTGCAGTGGCGAGGCCAGAAATCTTTAAGTGGGTTGACTTTGGTCAAATAGGGTGGACCTCTATATAGCCTACAGTGTGCACACACACACACACACATACATATATATATATATATATATATATATATACACACACATATACATATACACACACACACACACACACTAAACTAAACAAAATAATGTGTTACTATAGGTTCAGACAAAATGATAATCGCTGCAGTCTATTTAAAAATATAACATTTAAATTAATTATTAAAAAAATGTTTGAATAAATTATTCAATCAAAGACTATTGTTTCATTACTGGATGAATTAGCACTTTTGAACGAATCTCTTGAATAAATTATTAAATAAAAAAAATTAACAGTCACTTGTCGCCACCTACTGGGGTAACAATATAATTGATACAATCTTTATAGGCCGACTCAATTTTGATCGCTACTGTTGACATCAGTTTATATCTGAAATAGAAACTTTTATCCAAGTATATTGTTCTAAATTATATCCAATAATTCAAATGTGTGTTAGACAGAAATAATGTTAAAAAGACTGTTTTTTATTTATTTATATTTTGAATAAGCCTAAACAAGCACATTTATAGTAAAACAAACCGCCACACATAGGTTATTATAAGCGCGACTCATGGATGGTGATGCGCGCTGCATAGAAACAGCTGCTGTTGCGACTCTGGAAAGCTGAGTGTCACGAACTGCACAGGGACACGAAGGCTGAGGATCTAAATGCAGGATTTAAGATAATCGTAGTCGTACAGGCAAGGGTCAAACACCAGCAGTAACAATGTCCAAGGCAGAGATGAATCGTAAACAGGGACAGGCAATGGGTCAGGGCAGGCAGCAGACAAGGCAAAGTAATCCAGTAAACAGGCAGAGAATCAACAGGGCAGGCAGCAAACAAACACGATGATGATAAGCAGACCAAGATCATACACAAGGAAACAGGGAAAAACGCTCAGGATTGCAGCCGTAACACTAGACAAAACTTTGCAGGCAATGAGAGAAACACAGGGACTACTTATACACAGGCAAAAACAAGCTTAACAAGATAACGAGTTAACAAGGGGGCGTGGTCCAATGAGTGTCCATGGTAACAAACAAGGGGAGCAGCAGGGGAACATGAGGTGCACAAACAGAGGAGATACAGGGAACATGACATAGCCCCTCCCCTAAGGAGCGGCTTCCAGACGCTCCTAACAAATACCGAGAGGCAGGATTGATGAACAAGGGGGCGGAGTGGAAGAGGACCTGCCAACAGAAGCTTAGCAGGTGGCCAGGGCTGGGTAGGTGGCCAGGGTGGCACAGGCTGGGTAGGTGGCCAGGCAGACAGGCTTGAAGACTCCCACGGTAGAGCAGACGACCACCAAAGCAATTCAGACGGGCTTGAAGACCCCCACGGCGGAGCAGATGACCACCACTGCAGCTCAGACGAGCTTGAAGACCCCCACGGCAGAGCAGATGACCACCACTGCAACTCCGATGGGCTTGAAGACCCCCACAGCGGAGCAGATGACCACAACAGCAGATCAGGTAGCACTGGGAACCAACATGGCTGAACAGGAGAAACTGAAACATGAAGCACAGAGAGGTTAGCAATAGCCACTAGGGCCATGACAGTACAGGCAGGGAGCTCAGAAAAGCCCTCCAGGGCCCTGACTGGAATGTCTTTTCTGGTCATGTAGCAGCGAGCAGACAGTTCAGGAACAACCTCTGCGGTTGCATCGGGACAAACTGACAGTTCTGGTGTGACCTCTGCGGTCATGTCGAGGCAGACGGGAAGTCCATAGCCCATGAGGCTGGATTCATGGACTGGAGCGGGCTCTGGAGAGGATTCATGGATTGGAGCGGGTTATGGAGCAGATTCATGGATTGGATTCGATACGTGTTCAGCCCACACACACCAAATGGTTGTGGCCGTAATGGCCAGCACTGCAGTCTCTGAAGGCTCAGGCGTGGCCATGTTGTGTACTGGTTCTAAAGTGGTAGCCACGTTGTAAACAGGCTTTGATACAGGAACTACAGGATGGGAAGGTACATATAACACAGGGCTAGCGCTCCTCCAAACTGGCCATGCTGGTAACTGTAATGGGCCAAGCTCCATGGCCACTGGAGCTTGGTGAGTGTTGCCCCTGCCCTAAAAGTTTTTAGGCAACGAGTCCTCCTCCACCTCACCCACAGTGAAGGGAGAACCACACAGCAGCAGGGCAAAGTCCAAATACTGTGCCAAGGTCCAGCTGGGACCTCCTTCTGGCATCAGTTGGGCGATGTCATAATCCAGTCCACTCCAAAACATTCAATAAGCATTACCTCATCCAGTGGCGCAAGGTGGCAGTGAGCTACAAAGTCCTCCACATATTCCTCCATGGGGCGGCCATTTTGAGAGATAGAACAAACAATGCTCACTGGGTCTCGATAACCACCTGCTAGATCCATGGTGGTGAAGTTCTGTCACGAACTGCACAGGGACACGAAGGCTGAGGATCTAAATGCAGGATTTATTAAGATAATCGTAGTCGTACAGGCAAGAATCAAACACCAGCAGTAACAATGTTTAAGGCAGAGATGAATCGTAAACGGGACAGGCAATGGGTCAGGGCAGGCAGCAGACAAGGCAAAATAATCCAGTAAACAGGCAGAGAATCAACAGGGCAGGCAGCAAACAAACACGATGATGATAAGGGAACAGGGAACAGGGAACAGGGAACAGGGAACAGGGAACAGGGAACAGGGAACAGGGAACAGGGAACAGGATTGCAGCAGTAAAACTTCACAGGGAATGAGAGAAACACAGGGACTACTTATACACAGGCAAAAACAAGGTTAACAAGATAACAAGTTAACAAGGGGGCATGGTCCAATGAGTGTCCATGGTAAAAAACAAGGGGAGCAGCAGGGGATCATGAGGTGCACAAACAGAGGAGATACAGGGAACACAGACAAGGAACATGACACTGAGTTTACCGCGAAATAAAAACATATTATATGTATTTTTAATAATACATTTTTCAAATTATATATAGGCCTTCACAACAGATATGCTTATTTCCAGACCAAAGTAGTGTCTGGAAATAAAACGAAATATTCTAGCACCTTTGAATGGGTGGGCCAGCCATCAATCTGGGTGGGCCAGTGCCACCCTGGCCCTTCTGTAGCCTCACCACTGCTTCATTGACAAGCTGCGCATAAAAAAATAATCACATCGCAGCCTTTGCGATTTCATAATCGCACTAAGAATCGCGTTTAAGCGATAATCGCTTTTAAGCTCAGTTATTTTTCGTATTGTGCGATAAATCATGCAGCCCTACTTAAAATCTCTTGACAAACTAAAATATGTAAATGACATTTGTATGTATTCGAAATAAAAGATATATATTGTACTTAATATCAGCTTGCTTATTTTGCTCAAGATAACGATTTGTTAAGTCCACGTGTCATAAAAACAAGTAACTATGCTTCTAACAGACTGTCCTCCAAAAAAACCTGACCCTATAGGTTGTTTTTCAAGCACCTTATTACGACCTATATTTACATTTTAAAGTCATGCTGGTGTGAAAATACTGACGTATCGTGTTACGTCTGTCATCATGAAATGACGTATGACTGTCGTTACCAATCAAAATGTTCATTTAAATGCAATGTGTAGACTTTTTACACCATTTGTCCTATTTTCATTTAGCAAAACTCATTTTTTTTTATTAACGACTACACCCACCCCATCCCTAAACCTACCCTGGGATCAAACCCACAATCGCATGATCACATGATTGCATATTGTTATATATTGCAATGCTCTGCCAATTGAGCTACACGAAACCCGAAATATGATGCAGATAAAAGGGAACAATGCATTAAAATGAAAGTGTCCTGTTGTCGATAGGGGCGCAACTTTAACAAACGCTCCTATGGGTCGTATTTCATGAATTAAAATGAAAGTGTCCTGTTGTCAATAGGGGCGCAACTGTAGTAAACACTCCTATGGGTCAGATTTCCGGGAAATGACAAACGACCTACGTAGGCGTATTGGTTGGAGAACGTGTTGGCTTCTAAACACAGCTCGAAATCTGTCGTTCCAACCACACAAGTTTGCGATGCAGATTGTGAATGTTCGTTTGAATGATGGTTTCGGGAAACACCAAATCGCTGAACTATATTAGTAATGACGGAACTTGCAATGTTAGTTGGCTAACGATGCTTCTGGGAAACGCACCCCTGATTGGCCATTTTTTTGCAAATTGTGAATTTCTGCAGGATAATATTATAGCACAGTGACAACTAAACTTGACTGCTGGCCTATACTCTTTCTTCTGTGCAAAATAATTTTTATTTTTTTTATTTATTGTTTTATTTTGCTTCATTTTTATTGTATTTATTTATTTATTTATTTATTTATTTGCTTTGCTTGTTTTTGATTTAGTTTTTTTGTATTTTTACTTAGCTATTATTTACATATTTTTTCATTTTATTATTGTTTTTTTGTTTATTTTTATTTTATGTTTTGTTTATTATTTTTGTTTTAATTTAGTTTTTTTTTTTTTTTACTTGCGTATGTTGTTTTGTTATTTTATGTTATGTTTTTGGTGTTATATTTTATGTTATGTTTTTTATGTTATGTTGTTGCTTTTATTTTATTTTGTAATTAGTTGTTTTGTAAGTAGACCTGCATCATCATGATGCCAGGTTTTGCACAGGTAAGCACCCACTGACATTTCTTCATAAAATCTAGTTTTAACAGTTTTTTAAAAGTCTGTTTTTTAATATATTAATGAGGAGTATATCATGTACACTAGTATTTTGAAAGGCATAGAAGAGTAGTAACTGCAAACTGGGTTCAGTTTGCACCAGGGTTCAGTTTGTCCTGCAATTGAAAACTTCACAGAACACTGAGGGGACAATTAGAGGGTGATAAACTGGAGATTTTGTGTGTGTGCTTCTGAAAGAGGGGATGCACTGCAGTGTGAAAGGAGCATAACTAACAAGCTATTTGAAACATTCCTCCTGTCTGGATTATACTGATGCTCAAATTAAATTATGTTTACTGGAGCGTCCCAGGCGTGGATGGCGGCACAGTGAATCTGCATAAGAGAGAAGCCACTTCTCCTCATCAATATTCAAATTCACTGACTTCTTCTTTCACACAGACGCGGCTGTGACAGCGACGCTCCCGGCCAAGCACACGTCAGGACTGTGGCTGCACTCTGTAGTGAGATTTTTACACAAACGCACATATTTTTTCACTGCAAATGTTTGTTGACTTTACTGTATGTCAAACTACATGATTATGTTCGCACACTGGCCATCTGTATTTCTAGCGTTCTTAAGTTTCATAACTAAATTAAAAGCAATGCTCAAAGTCTGAACTATTAAAGGAGTTGTTCAACCAAAAATTAGAATTATGCCATTGTTCATGTCATTCTAACCCCGGTGATTTTCTTTTTTCTGTATTTCAATATAATGAAAGTGAACAACTGAAGCAAAAAAAAAAAAAAAAAAGAAGTAGAAGAAAAAAAAAGGACATAAAAGTAGTCTATGCTAATATATTTATCAAAAGTTTGGGATTGGTAAGATTCTTAATGTTTTTGAAAGAAGTCTCTTATGCTCACCAAGCTAATTTATTTAAATAAAAATAAAGTAAAAACAGTAATATTGTGAAATATTATTTCAATTTAAAATAACTGTTCCCTTTCGAAAGGGAACTTCTACTCTGCGTTTGCAACGCTATGGGGGAAACGTCACGTGACTCGGTGTTCGAAAGTCAACTATCCAATAACTCCAAATCCTATTGGCCGGCGACAGCCTATGACGTCATACAGGCGCGACCCGGAAGTATAAAAGGGGCGCCTGGGGAAGCAGTCATTATCTCATCGTCTTTCGGGACTGTTTGTGTTCATTGTCGATCGTCAAATAACGAGAAATTTCTCTATTATGTCTGAGGACAAGGAGAAGCGTTTCAGGAAGTGTGTGGATCCATGCCCGAGATTTCTGACTCCGGAAGATTCACACACCTTATGCGTCTATTGCCTGGGAGAAGAACACGCACGGATGGTGCTTGAGGGCGCTGTCTGTGTGAATTGTGAGCGTCTTCCGATGAGGACGCTCCGTTCTCGCTTGGCCTTCTTCTCGAGGGATGAAGCGTCAACATCTGCGCCTGGTGGATCCGGCCCTGCTCGTGCTGAGGCAGAGCGGCGGCTGCACTCATGGGGCTCGCAGATGGAGCTCGCTGCCAAGTTTGAGAGAGGTGTTGTGGTCTCTCAGCCCTCGGCGGCGGCTGGCGAGGATGAGCTCCTGGAGGACGACGATGTTCTGTCTCTGACATCATCCGACCCGGGAGCGAGTGTTCTTCTGGCCGATAGCCCCCGTGGCCAGGAGGTGGTAATGGAGGAGGAAGAAGTGGCTTCTTCTTCTTCTTTCTCCAAACCGCCTGGCCCAGCATATGCCGAGTTGCTGGAGGTTGTGGAACGCGCTGCTGGCAGACTGCAGCTGCCGTGGGGGCGCGATAGGAAAGAGCCCGTTCGCGGCAGACTGGACGAACGCTTTCTTTCCGACCACAACCCTGTGACTCCAGTGAGCCTTCCATTCCTTCCGGATCTCCACGTTGAGATCAAGAAGGCATGGAAGAACCCATACTCGGCCAGAATTCATCCACATCAGCGAGGAAATTTCGCTGATGTGGAGGGATTGGGCCAGCATGGGTATGTGTCGCTGCCGCCCATTGACGAGACGTTTGCCAACTATCTCGTCACGGGCAGAGCACCGACTCTAAAAGCTCCGGTTTTGCCGTCCAGACCCCTTAAGCAAACATCCCGTCTGAACGGCAGAGCATATGCTGCTGCGGGTCAGGCTGGTGCGGCTTTACACACGATGGCAGTGTTACAGGCGTACCAGGCTGATCTGTTGAAGGACCTGGATCAGGGGCAAGGTTTGTCCCCTGATGCGGTGGCTGAGCTACGCCGCACCACAGATCTCGCTCTCCGGGCCACCAAACAGACGGCCGCCTCGATTGGGAGATCGATGGCGGCCATGGTGGCCACGGAGAGGCATCTGTGGCTGAACATGGCGGACATCGGGGAGAAAGAGAAGGGCTCTCTTCTCGATGCCCCGGTTTCGCCAACTGAACTTTTTGGCGGCTCCGTTGAGACGGTGGTTGGAAAGTTCAGGGAGGCGAAGGTGCGCTCAGCAGCATATAAAAACTGCATTCCGCTCAGGTCCGATCCTGGGCCCAGAAAGCCGGGAGGCGCTGGCCCGTCTCGAGTCGAGGCTCTGAGGCAGGGCCAGAGGTTTAGCGTCGCCGCTCGAGCGCCTCCTCCATCTCGGAGCAAGTCGCAGAAGCGGCGAGACACGAGGAAGAGGAAAGATGGTGTAAGAGAGATGATTGATCAACGGCGCCAGCAACGCCGCTGATCGATCCCCTCTCCTGGCGAAGATAAAAGTTGCCTTCGCCCCTCTTCCTTGGCCTCCCAGGGCGTTTTTTAATCACTGTGTAGGTTCAGGTAACACCTTTGAACAGTCAGGCTGACGGCCGGGCCCATGATGAATTCTTTTCTGAAGGCCCGCCTTCTGGCTTGATAGTGAAAGGGTTCTTTGGGCTTCTAGTACCATGGATGTTTTGCCTTCCCATGTTTGTGAAGGAGCAGTCTTGGGTCTTCGAGCCTCGAGAAGGTAAGACAACGTCAAATTTAAATCTCTAAATATTGACTGTGTGTTGTTACCTGTATAATTCCTGAACATGGCATAGTGAATGTAACATTGAGAAATAGTATTTATAGGGGTTTTTTGGGCAAAACTGGAATGTTGAGACTGACTAAGCAGGTCACAGAATGGCTGCTGCTTAGTTTTCTCTCTATGTGGAGTAGCCTCTCGGCTATTTTCAGTATAGTTTGAGTTGGCACTCATTGCTTCAGTTTGTATGTCTACGGCGGCCCTAACCGGCCGCCTGACTTTTCAGCTTTGAGCTTCACTTTATTTTTCTCATCATGAGATTTAGAAGTGGAGATCAGACTGTTTGTTATGGTGCCTGTTGTATATAATAAAGAAGATAGGCCTATAACTTGGCAGCCAAGCTAGAGCTAGGTGATGTGATATATGAATTAACCCCATATGTATTCACTATCCTTTCAGGATTTGTTTCCTAGTTCTGGTTTTCCTCCCGAGGGAGTTGTTAGGCTGTACGCCCAATTATCCCCTTGCTGGTGTAGGTGCAATTTGAGTTTTACAGCTAGGTTGTAGACTGTTTCCTGACTCCCTTATGCTGTTCCTCAGGTGGTAGGCCCTTATCTTTGCGTAGATAAGCTATGCAGGTGTGTGCTTGGCCCCACTTTCTAGAACTTTCATGCTAAAAGGAATAACTTTCTCCTGAGCCACTTGATAAATTTGTTTTATCAAGTTTGAGTTGACGTTGCTAGTTTTTAGCTCCTGTCCTCTGGGGTTTAGATCAGATTTGAGGATCTGTGTTGGAAGTGTTTTTCTTTTTAAAAATAAAAGCATGTAGATCAAAGTTTGTGTACTTTGGGTTCTAGACTTTTGCCCTACACTGTATGTGAGCCTATGCTGCCACAGGTTGGCACCTGCTCTCATAACAGTAGGCCCTTTGCTGTGAAAGTAGGCCTTTGTTTTGAGTATTTGGTGACTTGTACTCTCCAGTCTGAGGTCCTTGTCACTGGGTGCATCACCTGTTGGATTGCATATTCAGGGTAGTTAGTGCCACTTTGTTGAAGAAAACTGGTATCTATTGGCTCCCTTTTTTAGTGGTCTGGTTAACGGTTATACTGCTCATAACTCGGATTGTAGGCCTTATGATATTCGGCCTCCTTCTAGTTAGCGGTTGTTCTACTATACTGTTTAACTGATCATAATGTGCTCACATATTTTCACAGGTTTACGCTGCCACAGGCCATGCCGCGTGTCTGTCTGAGGTAGTAGGCTTATATTAGCCTTCCTTAGACCATGTTGGCTTTGTTTGGTTCCCTTTAGTCAAAATGTGTATTTAGGGTACATTGCCTGTTGGAATGTGTAGCCTAGCGCAGGTCGCAGTTAGCTTCCCATAGCTTTTTGGGTTACAGCTGGTTCCCTGTAGCTTGGTTCACTTTAATTCACGAGTTGTAGCCACGTGTTATTGAATTGGCAGGCCCCTTCAGGCCTCCTTTTTAGTTTACGTTTGGCACAATTTGTGTTTTAACCTGTGAGTAGGCTGATCGCCACCTGTTACTGGAATGAAGGCCCCTTTAGGCCTCCTTTTTCTAGTCGACTGGTCGGCAGGATGCCTGGGAAACCATGCCACCATCGGCCACACCCCATCACTGACGGAGAGGCCCTAACAGGCCTGTTCTCTGTGTTTGGCAGTGTTTTTCATGTGTTGATCATGACACTGTTAATACGTGGCCTCTGGGTGGTATGGTTATGGTTACGGTAGCCACTTGCTGATGCCACGTGTTTACTAAGGCAGGCCTACTTCGGCCTCCGGTGTAATATGTGGAGTTCAGTTATATACTCCTCTCGCTGTGAGGGTGACAAGGTGCTTTTTACCGAGTATTTAGAGTGGCTAGCCCCTCAGGTTGGTTTGGCAGCAAAACCTTACTGAAGGTTGTTTTTTACCTAGATCTGCCTCCCTGAGTCCTATTCTAGTTGAGCTAAGGGCCACCTAGCGCCTAGGGTGGATCTTTTGTGCTCCTAGAAACGGCCACAAGACTACGCCGTGTGTATTAGAGGTTGCTAGGCCTACAGGCCGCCTAGTTTTAACACACTGGAGTATGTTTGCGTGTATTTCTCTTTGAGATTTATCTTTATACACTTCTGTTGGCCAGAGGCCTAAGTGATAAACCAACCTCCTTCTGTCTGGTTGTTTATCGTCCTTTGGGCCTAAACACTGCCACGAGCTGATGCCACGTGTCTGTTGAGGTTATAGGCCCCTCCAGGCCTTCCTTAATGCGTGCTGGCGTACGCTGTACTCCTCTTGCTTTAGAGAGTAAAAGGTGTTTTTACTGAGTACACTGCTCGGTGGATCGTGTTGGGTGGATTGTCATGTGGGCACTTTGCAGCCTCTTAGGCTGCCATTGAAGTCATCTTTCTACCCCGGAAAGGAAGCCGGGCCACTTTCTGTTTGACTTCTGTTATTCACTTAACTCTATCATGCTGTAGGCCTCTTTCGGCCTCCATGAGTATGTGCCCATCGCATGATCTACCTGTTAGGTGAGTTTCGTACTTCCCTTTTAGGGTTATGTTTGTAATAGTGCTTAGCTCCCTAAGCTGGTCATGGGGTAGGCCTTAATCAGGCCTCCTCTTAAGGATCCAGCATCAGGCTGGTTTGTGTTCCCCTGCATCAGGGTTCTGTAGCGCACGGCCTCCTCAGTGCGTTAATTAAGCACTGGGTAGATCCTAGGATGAGTGGATTATACTCCCCTCAATACGAGGGTTCATAGCACTTAGCTGAGTTCTGCTCTCCAGGATGCCCGTCTCTACGCGTGGGTTTGAGTTTGTTTCTGCCTCTTTGCAGTCACTCTTACTTACTATCTTCTGTGAAGAATGCGTGTTAGGAGGCTCTGTATTCAGACAGGGTTGGCCCAGACTGAGTTTGTCTTAGGTCAGACAAGGTCGGCCTCCCTGGTGGCATTGAGGGTGACTTCGTTCCCCTCTAGTGGCTGGCCGGGGTTCCCTTCGGTTCCCTGGCCACATTCCCTTGAAGGGACCACTGTTTCTTATGGAAAAGTGGGTTCCAGACGCTTTAGCACCTTCTGTAGGGCCTTGGAGGAGGTCCTTCATGGAGTTTAGCTTGGGCTGTTGGCCGAAGGGAATGCTGTCACTGACAGCCTGGTGTGACCCGAGGGAGAGTTGCCAAGCAGTTCCTACTGCTCTGGAGCCTTTGTCTCAGCCATTTTTCTTGGCAGGCATTCTCCTCAAGCATGGCGGCGTGGGTATATCGTTCCCCATAGCGTTGCAAACGCAGAGTAGAAGTTCCCTTTCGAAAGGGAACGTCTCAGGTTACGAATGTAACCAGGGTTCCCTGAGAACAGGGAACGAGACTCTGCGTTTCCTTGCCATACATCGGGCTGCCTGCTGAACAGTCCCTCAAGACGATGGATAATGACTGCTTCCCCAGGCGCCCCTTTTATACTTCCGGGTCGCGCCTGTATGACGTCATAGGCTGTCGCCGGCCAATAGGATTTGGAGTTATTGGATAGTTGACTTTCGAACACCGAGTCACGTGACGTTTCCCCCATAGCGTTGCAAACGCAGAGTCTCGTTCCCTGTTCTCAGGGAACCCTGGTTACATTCGTAACCTGAGACGTTTTCTATTGTAATACGTTTTAAAATGTAATTTATTCCTGTGATGCAAAGTTGAATTATCCGCAGTCATTACTCCAGTCTTCAGTGTCACATGATCCTTTAGAAATCATTCTAATATGCTGATTTGCTGCTCAAGAAACATTTCTTATTATCAATGTTGAACACAATTTATTTTAAATATGTTTCTTAAAGGGTTAGTTCACCCTAAAATTAAAATGATCCCATAATTTACTCACCCTCAAACCATCCTAGGTGTATATGTCTTTGTTCTTTTAGCCACACACAATCTGAGTTATATTAAAATATACCCTGGTTCTTGCAAGCTTTATAATGGGAGTGAATAGTATCCTAGATTTTGAGGATTTCGATATAACAGAAGAGGAGCAACGTCGGGTCAGAGGTCACCCTTCTGTCGTAACTTGACACGCTTGCGAACGCGTAGACGGCTGTTACCGGAAGCTAGTGATTACAGTTTATAAAATTATAAATATGAATATTTTTCTTACAAAAATGCATCGCTTCGATTCAGAAGGCCTTTGGATTACTTTTATAATGGCTGGATGCGCTTTTTTGGGCTTCAAAATCTAGGGTAGCATTCACTCCCATTATAAAGCTTGGAAGAGCCAGGGTATTTTTTAATATAACTCCGATTGTGTGTGGCTGAAAGAAGAAAGTCATTTGCTCCTAGGATGGATTGAGGGTGAGTAAATTATGGAATAATTTTCATTTTTTTAAAATAATTTTCAACCCTTTTTTGTGGGCAACATGATAGCTTTTTACAGGATTCTTTGATGAATAGAAAGTTCAAAAGAACAGTATTTATTTGAAATATAAATCTTATTAACATAAAAGTCTTTACTGTCACATTTGATCAATTGAATGCTTCCTTGCTGAATAAAACCATTAATTTCTTAAAAAAAATAAATAAATATATATATATATATATAAATCCTACTGACCCCAAAATTTTGCATGGTAGTGTATATATAATTTGTGACTGAATCATTTATAGCGTCAGATTTTATCAATAATTTTGTTGATCAAATTTACAAAACTGGCAAATTGAATTAGACTGATTTGGTTTTTAAACTCAAATGATTCAATGACCCGATTGCAGGTAACAGTCCAATGGAATGGGAGTTTATTACTGAATTACAACTTAAATTTGTGTCCGTTTGTTGCACAAAGTTATATTGTGACTTACTTAAAAAGGCTTGAAATATAGCATGTAAAGCTCCAGTTTCCATTCATTATTATTGCATGTAAAAAAACAACCAGTTTTATTTAAAATATCTTCTTTTGTATTCCACAGAAGAAACAAAGAGGGTATTAGTGTGAGTAAATTTTGATTGCTTTAACATTAACATTGTGAATCACAAGGTTTGAGTGTACAATATTCACCCAGGAGAGTTGAGATGCCGGCCACTGCCTTTTCTGCACACCTCAGCGGCTGCATTAGCACACTGATTGGAATGGATGACTAGTGTGTACGGGACAGTTGTTTGGGACCTTGAATAAGTATATGGCCAGTGGGCAGATGAATAATGGAAGTTGTGTGCCGTGGCTTATTTTCTCCACACCATAACACAGACGTCTTTAAAATTCCTCGCATTGCTCTCATGTGTTCAGCATCTGAGTTTGACACACAAAATGAGAACTTTTTGAAATGAGAGTTTGATGGTGTTTCAGCAGTGATGGCGAGATGATTGTATATGAAAAAAAAAAAACAGCACAGAAAATGCCTGTGGAAACGTCAAGGCCCAAGGGCAAAACCTTTGTCATATGTACTTTGCAACTTAACAAGTGAGCTGTTAGAATCCTGTCTTTCAACCGAACCTTTCAATGAGCAGACTATCAATACAGTTGATGTTTAACTTATCAGAGAGGTCACTTCTTCCTCTTCTTTTTTTGCAGACATTGCCTTATGCTGCATTCAGGTCCTGTCAGGAAGTTGTAATTAAGAGGTGATTTCGGTCAGAATAAAACGCACTGACCACCCCAGGAAGCTTTTTAGCAACACTTCAATAAAATGAAGAGCAAAGGGTGCACATTAGATGTGTAATTGAAGCTTTTTCTGTGTATTTTATCTTTTTCGTGCTGCCACAGAGAATGATGACAAATGTTGTTCGGTTATACGAGTGCCTCCTCATCAACTGACTAAATGAGTAGTGTTTTCTGGCAAGCTTCATCACTGTTCTATATTAAAAGTACATGAAATGAGTACAACATTCAGTTTAAAACATTATGATCAATACTAATTTGCTTTCTCCACAATTCCTAAATTCATCATATTCAGTGCTTAAAGGAGAATAAAGTGCTAATTATGTCTTTATTGTGTCGTTAATGTGTGCTTATCTTGTAAATACAATCATTCTGACTTGACTTCAATGCAACATTCATAAAATCCTTATTTTTCTCATTTATTTGCTTGATTTTGGACTTTTCTGTCTTTTGTAGTGTGAGGAACTTCAGACCCTTTTTCCTAAGGGAACACAAAGGTGTAGCAGCATCAAGAAGGTCACAGACAATGTGATGGTGTTGGATGCTTACAGTGATGGTATCGGATTGTAAAACTATGTTGTTAACATGGTACTCCAAGATACACTGTTTAGAAGTTTGTAGTCAGTAAGATTTTTTTGGTTAAAAATGATCCCAAATCAATTTTTGAGCAAGTACATAACCAGCCAGTGTTCAAAACTGCTTACCTTAGCCTGATTCACAACGGTAAGCTTGTAATAATATTTTCTAAATAGAGTGGTACTGGTGGGTTTCTGTGGGAAATTCGAGCATGTTCGTCTTTGCATCATTACGTCACGTCTGTTTACATAAAGGAGTCTCAGCTAGTAGACTATACGGCATGTGGATCATTTATAGCCTTTTCTCACAGCAGCTGCAATAATTAAACTTATCATTTTGATGGTGGATTGTAATCCATAAAGGTCCAAATGACAATCATCAGTGACAACTGGCGATTCACCCGTAATCAAAAGCAAAAGACTCGGACTGTGGAGTGGCTACAGAAATTGAAATCTACAGGTAACGCTAATACACACTAAATACACAGTCACACAATGCTGATGTTGTTAACATTAACAATTTGAGAACAAAGTATAACAAATAGTAGTCATTTTCAACTGAAGTTCTTCTTCCACAGGAGAGCAGGTCTAGTGTTGTTTTGGAGTTTCAGTAAAGGAACAAAGTATGTTCTTTTGTGTTTTTTTACTGAAACAAAGTAATACAGATGATGACAGAATTTTCATTTTGGGGTGAACAATCCCTTTAACTCAGGGTTGCTTCAAACTGATTGTTCCTATAGTTGACATGTACTTTAAGTTGCTTCAAATGGAAAAGTGTCTGCTGAATGAATGATAATAGTGAAAGCTGATGCACGACTCGCACGTTAGCCATAAACCTCCCTCTCAGTTAAATCCACTGATTCTGCTTGTAAGCACAACTCAAAAAAATCATTACCATCTTTATGACGGATGATATTTTTTGGAGAGAAATGTTTCTGCTCATCAGCGCTACTGTCGGATGTACCCTTTTGTCCTTGAAAGACAAAGCAGGCCTGACATCACAATAGAGTGATTGATGACTTGGGAGAGGGGTGTTTGTCAATTCCCCATAACTTTTGCCGAAATATAACCGCTCCTTCCAATGAGGATGAATTGGATATTCATTTTCATTTTACTGCTATAACAACTCATGATAATTTGTGGCTCCACATTTAGCGGTTAGACAGCATGCTTGTTTGATGTAATGGCCTAACAGACCATGTAATGGATTACTACGGTATCTCTCCAAGAGAATGAGGCAGCAGTTCAGATACCTGTCTGTCTCTCTTTGTTGAGTTGCAAAGTTGTGTTTAAAACTTATTTTCCTTTTACAAACTTTGTGGAAAGGGGTCAAAGGTCAGCCTGGTTTGTTTTTGTCCTCCATAAGTTGCTTTGACTTTAAGCTGATGTTTTCTGTATACAGAGTTTCTTGCATATGTTGCATAAAAATCTAACACAATAATATTTTCTGTAACAAACAATGTAGATTTCTGGTCTGACAACTGTAGTAGACCAATATCCATCTGTTTTAGTCAAAGCAGGAAATTACGCACGACATGTTAACCGCCATAGTTTTAATTGGTCTTATTTTAAGATTGTTTTAATTTTATTTTTTATTGGACTATAAATGCTTAATCTTACCTCTCCACTCCAATAGGAGGAGCACTTGCACCTGGGGTGTCTAGTTAGCTTCAACATTAGGTGAGGAAAAAATAGTTTTTTGTTTTATTTATTTAGCTCTTAATTGTAGACATTTACACATGTGAATAGATTATTTTGCTGCAGCATTTTAAACAAATGTTTATATCATTCTCCCCTCAAAAGTAATTTGAATTTAGAGACCACTGTAATTATAAAACCTTATATGGCCTTGCTGCTATTGTGTTACAAAATGTAATTAAACGTTTTTTAGGCTAGAATGTAGTTGTTTAAAGGGGCCATGAACTGCGTTGTTTTATTATTTTATAATGTTTCCTGGAGTGCACTTATAATGTTTGTATGATTTTTACATCCAAAATTGTCATAATTTAAAAATAAATAAGAACAGACATGTTGAGTGCATGAAAGCAGTGATCTTGTCATTGCAACTCAATTTCTGCACACTATGCTTTCATCGTCACTAACAGTACAAATGTGATATAAGAGATTTGTTGAATAAAACCTGAGTTTTGGCATGTGTCCAGAACTCAGTCAATGATATACCCGTGCTGTTTGATTGACAGCTCCAACGATTGCAAAGGGAGCTTTCTTTGAACGCTTTCTTTATATAACTTAATCACCATTTAAATAACAGGTTATTTTCATCCTACTAAGGGAAACAATGTGAAAAAGGAAGTTTTCAGTTCTGAAACTTACAGGATATTCTTATAGTACGATGACCTCTTAATATATCAACAGCTCAAGGAAAAGTTGATTTCTCAATTCATGACCCCTTTAAAGCTCAAATATGTGGTTTATTTATAAGGATAGTGCCTATTTGAAAATTTACTGTTGAATTTCTTTCTTCTGCTGAACACAAAATAAGATATTTTGAAGAATATGGGTAACCAAACAGTTGATTTACCTCATTGACTTCCATAGTATGAAAAAAATGTATATGGAAGTCAAACTGTTTGGTTACCCATATTCTTCAAAATATCCTCTCTTGTGTTCAGCAGAAGAAAGAAATTAATACAGGTTTGGAAAAACTTGAGGGTGAGTAAATGATGGCAGAATTTTCATTTTTTGGTGAACTGTCCCTTTAAGTTTCATAACTTTATATATTTATATGCCATCGCACTAGAGCGCAGACTTTGTACATTGGACTGAATTGTTTGCTTGTCTTTATTTCCTATTGTATAAGCTTCTTTTACTTTATACTTATACTTTTATAATGTCTATTACTGTACATTAAAGACTGACATTTAACGAAAAGAAACAGGGTTGTGTTTTATGTCTTATTAATTACCTGAATGAACATAAAAGTAGTAAGAGCACAGCAAGATTCATGCTTTCTGTTTTAAATGTATAAATTACTTATGGCTGTACATTTCTTGTTAATAATCTGTGTGATGAAATATAGAAGACCTTATTATCTTGCACTTCTGCAGGGGACCATGCGGATGGAGTCAGGACAAGCTCTAAATACACTGGATCTGTGGAATGTGGTAATCTGCTCTGTACAAATAGTGAGATTAACCACCTACATCATGCTGTGCAGAATATGTGCACTTGAAAAGCAGATGTATTTTTAATAAGGGGCCGAAAGCTTAAGTCAGCATTCCGAATGACCTCTGGATTAATTATGTGAGGCTCGTAACCAGCAAGGTTTTGAAATTTATATATTCCGCTTTTATCCTTTGATCCGGTGGCCTCATCTCATTTTGGGTTTGATCGCAGAGACTTTTGTGACATTTAAAGTTCTTTCTTTTGCACACAGAGCAGGAGGTAATGGATCACACAGATTTATGAGATTCCAAGCGGATATGAGGAACATCTTACAGTGGTAAGCAACTTGAGAACTACATCAGGGGTAAATAACTCCCTGAGGTCCCCGTGAGATCAATTATTCTGACAAATGTTGGAGAATCAGGGATTTTTGTGTGTATCACAGGAAAAAATTCTAAATAGCTGCTGTTTTCACTTCATATCTAAAATGGAAACAGAATTCAATGTTTACTTTCTTAATACATTTACCTGGTGTCCTCTGAGACAACTTTCCTTTCCAGGTGACATCACTAATGAGTTTTTAGTTCATTTAATATACAAGTTATGGCAATAATAGCAAACACTTATAGGCAAGGTCTGACTCTATTTTTTTGTGCCTCATGTAAAGCATTTGTCTTTCTAACACTGTAAACCCTAATGCTCAAAATACTTAATTGGTTTGAGTAGGACAAACTTAAATTCAACAAATTAGTTCAGTTAAATTAACTGTTATGAGTATTTAGAACTTTCTTTTTCTTTTAAGTTCACAGAACTGATATATTTTAAGTAAACTCAACTGTTTCATTGTTTTGAGTTGTATGAACTCATTTCTTTTCATTTAGACTAACTTAAGTTTAACTGAAACTGGGCTGGGATTTCTATTTCCCAGCATGCTTTGCCCAAGGCACTCGAAAGGGAGAGTAAATGCTAAAATTAAGTGTTATATAATGTTTTTTTTTGTTTTGTTTTGTTTGGTTTTTTGTGCAAAATTAATGGATAAGGGAGATTTAGTAGTGATTAATGTTTTGTTATGCTAATTTAGAAGTTTCGCTTAATGTGGGTTTTTGGAGAGTTACCATCATGGTGACAAGTGGCACATGTGGCTTGGTTTGAGAGCAGGTAAGTTACATGTTTTAAGTTGCTGTACTCATTCAGTAAGTGCTATACCATGCTATTGTTAACATGTTAGCAAATTAACAAGTTGGCATTTTCTGAATTTTCTTATTAGGGTTTACAGTGAAGTAAATAACTTGATTTGGAAGACCTCAAAATAAAAAAATTTAATTAACTAAATATTTTATGTTAATTGCTATCAAAGTGTTTGAGTTAGCTAACTGATTACCTCAATTTTTTTGAGTTAGCCTAACTTATTTGGGTTTACAGTGAATCTGTGTTAACTAGCTAAGGACAGACTGTTCTGAATATCCAGACAAGCTGTATTATGTGAGCATCCAAATGAATAGTACCTCCTCCAGAGAAATCAAGTGTGTGTGTGTGCTGTGCTTTGTCCAGATGAGTTTAGTCATACAGTGCCAGATGTTATGACAGACCTGCTAGTCACCTGGTTGTCCTTTTACTCTGTCTGTTTCTATAACAGCTGCTCGGTTTTGTAGGGCTGATAGAAATGAGGAGGCCTTTAAAAAGTATACGATTTTTATATGATGGAAATGATTTTATATTATGATTGGCTTCATGTGCTGCTATGGTTCAAGTTGCTGAATACGAATTAATCATTGATGTGGGTGGTCATATGTTAACATGCTCTTGGCTCATAAATCTGGGATTTTGTTGTTCTTAACTGAATAATATATTGATAGCTGCTAATTAAGTGCTAATTAAGTCAGCATTTGCAGTCTTTATTGCCGTCTCAACTTTGATACTATTATTGAACGGAACCGAATCAACACTGAACTGACTTCAGTTGAATGTCTTTTTTAGAGCTGCATTACATCAGAATTTTAATTTCTCATATTTAATGAAGTTTGCCACCGTGAAGCTGATTTGAAACAATCTGTATTGTGTAAAGTGCTATATAAATGAAGGTGATCTTGACTTGACATAAAACGTGGGTGATAAATTCCAGAATGGAGTGAAAGCTGAATGTGAGTTTAAAACAATGTCTGAATAGCCATTTGTCTATTAGTTAACCTTGACCAACTAGCCTGTGTGGCCTTCGTGACATCAGCTGAAAGAAAAGTAATTTCAAATGCAGAGAAAGATATTTCATTTTAATTACAAAGACAAACTTTTTTTTTTTTAGATTGTGTGCAATGATGAATACAACCAGCAATGTATTAAGAGTGTTTGATTTCTGCCTTTTTGCATTTCCTGTGCACTCTTAAGAACTAAATCTATACATCAGTGTTTTTGTAAGCTAGTGGTTGTTCTTTCCAAACAAATGTTTCTAAAGCTTTGTGAGAGAGTTTAATTGTTGTCCTCCGTGTTTCATTTGCAACTGTCAGGTACATTTACTGTGTTGAGGACAGATGTGTTGGAGAAAGTGCCACAGAAGTGGTTAATTTGGGCAATTCCCATTTGAATTTTGGCAAGACATGGAGGTCCTGGTTACTCGAGACGGTAAGAAAATACAGGATTTTGCTTTACTGTTATTTTTAAGTAGTGACTAATTCAGAGTTTTTGAAGGTTATAATAATTGTGGTAAAAAAGTAACTTTACCAGACCTGGCTTTGTGTGTTCAATGATTTTTGGGATTGCATAATTTGCATTTTATGTATGAAAAGTGCAATACATATAAATTATTATTATTAATTTTATACTTTATATAATTTCATGTGTAATTTAATAATAATAATAATAATTATTATTATTATTATATGAGTTTGAATAATTTATGAGTTTAATAATATAGTACTGTTATTTTCCTTGGTGATGCAATAACGCCATAATGGATCGACATGTGGCAAAATGATTGTGATTTGTGATTTTACAATATTAATTTACCTACATAATAATAATATTAATATGTTTTATTATTATTCATATTCAGTGTTGGGGAAAGTTACTTTTAATAGTAATGCATTACAATATAGCGTCACTCCCTAAATAACTAATTTTCTTACTTTTTATGAAAAGTAATGTGTTACGTTACTTTTGCGTCACTTTTTCTCATCTAGGCTGGTCTAGATGAGACCTTTTTCACCAAAAGTGAAATGTATAAGCCTCAGGCTGAAGGAAATGCATATGTACACCTGTACAGTAGAGGGCGCAGCTCAAACAAACCCTTCAGCTAAGCTACCATTCTGGATTAAAGAAGAATAGGATACAGGAGAAGGAAGTTTAACACTCTTTTTTTTCTAAATCTAAATCTAAAGTAATTTCTGCTTATTAAGTATCTTTGAATTAGATCATTGAAGGTCAGTAGCAAAGACATTGTTTAATAAATTGAGATTAATTTGTGTTATTTAATATAGTTAATTCTTACAGGTTTGTGTAAAATTCTAAGATTGAACTTTACTGTTTTTTATTTATTTTGAGGAATACTGAATGTTTTTGTGCAAGTGAAATGAGTAAATGTATGTTCACATTTACTCTAGAACTACAATAACCATCATGTTCACACAGCGCACACAACACCTCTGCACTTTATTTCTCTCAGCATGGGGAGAGGAGAACTGTCAGTCAATAAATATGAAAACGTAACTTGCGTTACTTATTTGAAAAATAACTTAGATATTTTGTTGTAAACTGAAAAAGTAATGCGTTACTTTACTAGTTACTTGAAAAAGTAATCTGATTACTTAACTCAAGTTACTTGTAATGTATTACCCCAAACACTGTTCATAATACATACCCAGTGTGCATACTTTTTAAAGAAATGGTATACAGTTGTTAAAGTTGAATAACTTTTGAGAATATTTCTTTTGGAATGAATTAGCTGTCAGTGATTGTGTTGTTTTGTTGAACAGTAGCAGAGAATCCAGCTGTGTCGGATAGATTTACATCCCTTGTGGCTCTCTGTTCATTTGTGTGTGTGTTCAGTCTGTGTCCAGGTGTTGTGTTTTGGCAGGCCTTGCTGAACAGATGCTATGGTGTGTGTCCCTGCATACTGTGATATCACCGTGCCCTTGAGTTAGCAAATTAGCAAATTCCAGAGATCTCCTCTCAAGCTGTTTGTGACAATGTGTGTGTGTGTGTGTGTGTGTGCCTCTTTGCTAAAATGCTCCTCTTGCAGCAATTAGCTTCATACTATCAGGATGTGTTGCTGTCTGATATGCAGTGCCGACGATGTGTCATCATAATATTCAGATTCAGAAAGTGTTTACATGTAATGTGAGCATTAGGATTTGATTCACACTCAGTAAACACTAGGGCAAAGATCACATGCTAATAAAAGTCGGAAAGCGGTTTTGGCTTATGCTACGTTCACGTTGATTCCCATCTGTTCACATCCTCAAACTTATCAATTATTCCTTTCCATGGAGATGCTAATGCCAAATGGATCCATGTGTGGCTTTGTTGTAATGATGACAAAATGCTTGAAATCAGGGATTTAACTACAAACCTTACGCGCCAAAGAAACAAGCGCTTTAGAATTTTGTGCTTAAAGTTCTGTTTTAGGGGGAGCTCTGTATATTTCTATGGCATCGCTGTTGAAGAGTAATTAGCTGGTGAAGTGAATTAACTTTTTGTAGGGTTAGCGAAAGTTATCATGAGCATTGTAATGTTTGAAGTGGATGTCACAACAAATTTTTTGAAGATTTTAAAACAAGTAGTTCATTGATAAATCCATAGCATCTTCAAAACACTGATTCACGAAGCTTCAGAGCGTTATCAATCAGCGTGTCGAATCAGCGGTTCGAAGCGCCAAAGTCATGTGATTTCAGCAGTTTGGCGGTTTGACACGCGATCCAAATCATGATTCGGTGCGCTGATTCATAACGCTCCGAAGCTTCGTGAAGCAGTGTTTTGAAATCGGCCATCACTATATAAATCGTTATTTTGTTTTTTCGGCACACCAAAAATATTCTCGTCGCTTTATAATATTAATATTGAACCACTGTACTCACATGAACTGATTTAAATATGTTTTTAGTACATTAATGGATCTGGAGAGAGGAAATGTCATTGCTGGCTATGCAGGCCTCACTGAGCCATCGGATTTCAACAAAAATATCTTAATTGCGTTCCGAAGATTAATGAAGGTCTTACGGTGTGGAACGGCATGAGGGTGAGTAATAAATGACATTATTTTCATCTTTGGGTGAACTAACCCTTTAATATCATGGGGTCTTTGACTGTTGAAGCTGCTGTCGTTTTGGTTGGTTTTACGTGATAGTTTCCAAGTTGTAATTATGAGTTTGAAAAAGAAAATGATTTTTCTAGTCTAAAACTCCGGAAGTAACCTCAAAATGATATAAACGGAGCATTAAACTATATTCAGTATTAAGTGATCTGCTAGGTCAGTAAGTCTTGTGACTAGAACTTGCTTCCAGTATCTTTAGAATGAATTAAAGTTAGTCTGCAGTTAATTAATAAGGTTAATGACCTCTGCAGATCTGTAATATATAGAGGAATCCTGCTTGCAGGTACAATTAAAAACAAATGTATTTATCTTTTTAAAACAGGAAGCAGTGCAGGTTTTCGGGTGCTGGAGTTGCGGCTTCCAAAGCAAAATAGAAGAAAATTAAAAATCGGGCTACCGAACTCAACTGAGATTAGTTCCTCAACTCAGCTTTGCGCAGGAAGCAATTGGGTTGGTGTTTTGGATGTATGCCAGTCTGCGGGAGAAAAAATGGGTGCAGTTCATCAGAGCAGTGATTCTGCTGTGAATAAGACCATCCGTCCGTTACCAAGCAACGGTTCCACTCGCTCCATCATCAGTGCCGGCCCGGGAGACGGGTGCAGAAACGTTGTTATTGATGGCTCCGTACACCCGTCTAATCTCTCGGCTGACACAGAGGGTTTAAATAACCTCGAGAGAAATGAGGACAGACGCCCACGACTACGCAAGCTGCCTGTGCCCCCACTGGCAGAAGAGTCAATTAAAGTTGAGGAACTTTTGGATGGCAGTTAAAAGTCAAAAGTGACGTGGATAGAAGCCAATTACTAACCAAATCTTTCCTTTGTGGAATGTATTCCAGATGCTGAGTGCACCTGTTGCTTTAGTGAGTCCTGAGAGATGGGAGGCAGTCATATGGAAACATCCATAAATGCATGTTCTATACAGTGTAACTATATGATATTGACATTTTTATTCTCTACTCTAACACTATAACACTTCACTATTGGCATTGATGGTTCCATGAAGAACTTTTAATATCTATGAAACCTTTCCATTCAACAAAAGGTTCTTTATAGTGGGAAAAGATTTTTTTAGATTTTAAAGTGTACTTCACGTTCTTTGGGGAACCGAAAGGTTGTACTATGGCACTGCTGCGAAAACGCCCTTTTGGAGCTTTTATTTTTAAGAATATATTGACATTCACTCTTCCACCTGATGACATCAGTATCTTGGCATCAAAGCACTGTTGGGCACTACAGTCCTCTGGTTCTGCTTCCAATGTGTATTGTATTGGCACAGTTTATTGTAGCAACTCTAAACAGCCATGTACATTAGGATCTTTCACAGGTGAGTTGCTTTATTTGTAATACAGTAAACATCAGGCTTATAATGCATATGAGGATTTGGAGGATTTACTTGTTTTCTTCTCCTGTTTGATGGTAATGCATATGTTCTTTGGATTTTATTCCTGGTAGACAAGCATTATATCCTTATAGCAAGATGGTGAGACACTATACACTACCTGGTCCAGTGCTGCCGATATTTTTTGTTAAAACCATGATACCATTCAAAAATTTGGGGAAGCAAGATTTAAAAAAAAAAAATTAAAGCTGCAGTCAGTAATTTTTTTTATTGGTTAAAAATGATCCAAAATCAATTTGAGCAAGTACATAACCAGCCAGTGTTCAAAACTGTCTGCTTACCTTATCCGATTCACAACGGTAAGCTTGTAATAATGTTTTCTAATGCGAGTGGTACTGGTAGGTTTCTGCGGCAAATTCAAGCATGCGTTTTGCGTCACGTCTGTTTAGATAAAGAAGGAAATTGAAATTTACAGGTAACGCTAATACACACTAAATACACAGTCACGCAATGCTGATGTTGTTAACATTAACAATTTGAGAACAAATTATAATAATAATAATAATTTACACGGTTTGACGTGATCCGAGCTAAGCAATCGTTAGATTTAATCACCATTGTTAGTGTGATTTATTGTAATGCTTTTTTTCTCAGTTGGTCAGAACAAAAGTGGCAGATTTGTTACTTACTTGTTTAGATTACATTTTCCGGTGAAAATTCTTATTTTGGTCATATACTTCCAATACGTAGAATCTGTGATTCAGAAGTACAGTATCCACACCGATGTGGTGACTGACAGCAAACATTAGATTAATCCGCGCTGAGGAGCCGTGCCGATGCACAACCCACGTAAAGATAATAATTCCGCAAATAACTGCAATTGCAGGTTTCAAACAGAGATGGCGACAAAGAGGCAAAACTTACGGACTGCAGCTTTAATATGACGTATATTTTATTTAGCAAGGATGCATTAAATTGATCAAAACTGATAGTAAAGACATGTATAATGTTACAAAAGATTTCTATTTCAAATAAATGCTGTTCTTTGAACCTTCCATTCATCAAAGAATCCTGAAAAAATTGTATACATACGACCTATTGCAAAAATATTAAGCAGCAAAAACTGTTTAACATTGATAAGACCTTTTATTAAAGGGTTAGTGCACCCAAAAATGAAAGTTCTGTCATTAATTACTCACCCTCATTTCATTCCAAAACCATAAGAATTTTGTTCATCTTAAATCTGAAAGCTTTCTGTCCCTCCATTGACAGCTTATCCGCAACTACCACTTTCAAGGCCCAGAAAGGTAGTAAAGACATCATTAAAGTAACCCATGTGCCTCCAGTGATAAAACCTCAATTTTATGAATTGACATGAGTACTTTGTTTGTGCAAAAAACAAAACAAAAAACAATTTACCACATTATTTACAAAATATTAATCTCCGACACACAGAGACTAAAGTCCAATGAGCGGTCTCAAATCCCACGAAGAAGCTCTGGAAGGATAAAAGGAAGAGTGACAAGAGAGGACCAGGCCTGGACTTTATGTTGTTGTTATATTATGTTTATATTCTGCAGTCATCTGTGAAGGGCTGCCGCTTTACTTTCGTTTTGTTGTTTGGCTATTTTTAGGATTACAGTTTGTTGAACGTTCAGCGGTTCCCGTCTTCTTCTTCCCTGAACACAAACCTCATTACACAGTTATTTTAAATTGTAATAATATTTGACAATATTACCTTTTTTGCTATATTTTATTAGCATAGGAGAAAAAAAAAACTTAATTATTCTAAACTTTTGACCACTAGTGTATGTGCAGTTAATGACCCTTGAAGAGGATCATTTTCTGACTATCTAATTGCATCTTCAGATCATGAAATGTATGGAAAACATTAAAGGTTGCTTGGGCAGCAAAAACCATGTTAAACGGATGATCACACTAGACTTTATGTCCCATTCATTGCCATTCATATGCATGTTCAAGTTTTGTGGAGCTGTAAATTTGCATAACGAAAAGACATTTGAGCAGCAGACAATGTTAACACCACAGATTGACTCTTGACTGAGAATGAAATTCTCATTTTGGCAATACAAGTTAAAAAGGATGCAAACTTCAATTAAGAAGATATGCTGTGGTTTGCAGTTGTGGGAAACTGATGTAGATTGCATATTTTAACATTCTGAATTTATAATTCAAAACAGAAGCCTTGAAACATCATATCCTGCCAATATTTGTTGTGGACACAAAATAATTTTGCATACTTAAAATGTAGTGTGACTTTTTTTCCCCCTATCTCTGGCTCTTCTAGGAGTTATAGCGTGAGGTTTCTCGATCTCATTACGTATGCTGTTCTTACGCAGTAGTGTTTGGCCCTATTTTGCCGCCATTAAGATGGGCTATTGGGTGCTGCGGTTCCACTTTAACTAATCTGCTAAAATGATCTCAGCAATGCATGCTGGATGAATGCTGCGAAACTCATTATCATTCTCGCATCACTCCTTTGCAAACTCTGAGCCTCCTCAAGCTGCCTGAAGAAGCATGTTCATGAAGGGGGAAAATACGGCACTGTACTCATCTGAAATTCAAATTCGCTCTGTACGAATTATTTGAGGCCCAAATTCTCAATTAATTTTATCCACAGCGTATAATATATGTGCTGCATACAGCTTTCGGCAAAATACAAAAGCAGTAATTGCCTGAAAGGGAATTTCGTAGTCGTGTGCATTAGCTCATGCCAGTATTAGAATTTCAAATTGAGTTATGTGCTTAAACAAGCAATGGAGTTGCTCCTGGTGCTCTTTTCAAGAGACCACTGTTGTTTGTCTTGCATGCCTAAAAAACTGCAGTTGGGCTGATTTTACTGCAGTATTTGTTTGAACACTTACAAAAACGTATCATAAAGTACCATGGTATTAGTGTGTTTTTTCCCCCCGCACATAGTAATACCATGTTTTGGTTTTCTTGCACAGTTTTTAATGGTTTTCCATTTCATTTGAATACCATATAGATGAACATGGTAATCATTATGGTATCTTACACCATCACTGTACCTGGTGGCACCATAACACTTGCAAATAGTTCATAAATCTTAAAAGACAGCATGAGTTTTCTTTGCTGTGTTGATTTCCTATTGAAATAGGAAGTATTGAAGTAATGTACTATAGCAGATTGTCCTCAAAGATGACAGATAAGGACTAAAAGCTACAGAAAAATATTAATTCATGGGGTCTTTTATATTCTCCCCTGACACCTGTTACAGAAGTGGTTAATTTGGGCAAATAAAATTTCATGTCCTGTATGATTAATAAACGTTAGGAAGATCTCCTCCGCCTACTGTAGGCCTAACGATCCTCTACATTGTCATAACATTACCATAGCATCAAAGATGGTGTTTTAATGCCCACTCTCTGTCCTTCCTCCCAGCACTCACTGATATGATGCCATTATTGTTGTTTGTAATTAAGCAATTTCATATAAGTGAGTGAAAAAATACTTTAATTAAATTTCTGTTCAAATCATAAGTGCAATGCTGAGGGGGCTGAAATTTATGCAGATTACTCCGTGTGAGGAGATGCATCTTCTCACACTTGTGCACACACACACACACACACACACACAAACTTACAGACTGTGTGCAGAAAACCAGAAACTTACACTTGCATATGAACAAAGACAGCATTATATTTTATCATATTCACAGAGATGTACAGTACTGTGGGAGAATGAAATGTATTTTCTGCACCACATCCTAAATGTCATTCTGATGTTAACTATTTCAAAGCTTTCAGTGGGTTTACATACATTAGTATTCTGTTTAAAACACACAGTGTTCTTATGGAATTCCTAATGCATGTATAATTTAAATGATGCAATGTAGTGAATATTTATGCCTCCATTAAATGTTTATGTGAAATGTCATGTATATGTATATACTGTATAGCTTTCTGGGGAATTAAGGTCACATACGGTCCTAGGTGCTTAGTAGAGAGTGAGGTAGAAGTTGTGAGTTCATTTGGGATGATGTTCGGAAAAGGTGCTGTGGATTTTTTCTTTAGCCCAGTTGTAACATTATGATGCTGTTTATGTTTATATATAAATAAATATATATATATATATATATATATATATTGTGTAAATTCATAGAGGTGGTTTGTAAGTCAACTGGTCTAAGGGATGTAGCTAGATTATTATAAGTGAAAGATAATATGATTGGACCATTTAAGCTGTCCTCATTTGCCCCTTTTCATGTAAATGAATGCAGACACCACTTACGACATTAAGTCATTAGCATTGGTTTGTTGATTCACATTTTTATTTGCTGTTTGATTGCCAGTAAACATAACCTTTTCTGCACTGCAGCTGCTAATGGATTTTTGGATCATTTTGGCATATATAGGATGGCCTTCTCAGATTTTTCTACCAATTAGGTTTGTGAATGGTTTTCTG